>CABHPQ010169903.1:0-31995 GCA_902168405.1 Peromyscus aztecus
TAAAAAAACAATGACATCATGAAATTTGCAGGCAAATGAATGTAACTAGAAAATATCCTGAGAAAATAACCTAGACTCAGAAAAACAAACCTGTTATGTACTCACTCATAAGCAGATACTAGATGTAACACAAAGGATAACCAGACTATAACCAACAGCTCCAGAGAATCTAGCTAACAGGGAAGACACAAAGAATGATGCATGGATTGTCCTGGGAAGGGTAAACAGATGAGATCTCCATAAATAAACTGGGGATGAGGGGGGAATAGAGGGTAAGGGATGGGGATGAGAACATATGGGAACGGGATGGTCGGGGTGGAATAGTGAGTGGGGGTGGGAGAACAATGAAAGAGATACCTTGATAGCGGGAGACATCATGGGAACAGGGAGAAACCTGGTGCTAGGGAAGTTCCCAGGAATCCACAAGGATTAGACTGTTAGCAATAGTGGAGAGGGTGCCTGAAATGGCTTACCCCAGTGATCAGACAGACTCATACCTTAACTGTCATCATAGAGCCTTCGTCCAGTAACTGATGGAAGCAGATGCAGAGATCCACAGCCAAATACCAGGTCTAGCTCCAGGAGTCCAGTCGAAGACAGGGAAAAGTGATTCTATGAGCAAGGGGCATGAAGATCATAAAGGGGAATAAGCCAAACTAGTGGGAACTCATGAACTTTATCATCCATCTAATCTTATCATGATATCTTCCTCCAAGATAGTGGTAATAATGAGATGGTACCACTTTAACCCATCACGGAAGTGACAAGCACAAGAATAGTCTACCTCATCACAAACCATGATGAAATCTAGAATTGGAAGGATTTTATTTGAAATCATTCTATGGCTTTAATGTGCATGCACCTCTTCAACAACACCCTGACCTTCACATATAAAAATTTAATCTGGGATTATGATAATGTTTGAGATTATAGCCTTTGGAAGCAAGGGTATCAGTATCCTAGGAGCAAGCCTCTCCTACTGTCTGTGCCTTATGAGAACACAGGAGAAGGTCTGACCTGCATGAAGTAATCAGTGTGTCCTCACTCGACATGATTTTGCCAGTGCCTTGATCTTGAAATCCCCAAGCACCAGAACTTTGAGAAATAAATATTTGTTACTTATTCTATGGCATTTTTGTTAGAATAACACAATAGATTAAGATACTTGAAATGGGTGCATGTTCCAAGAAAATTATTAGTGCATTATTGATATTGGTGAAAATATGTTACTTGATATGACACTGAAAGAAAAATGACGTGCTCTGGAATTAAAAATGTTTACCAGATCTTGATATTATAATATAATAAGATCATCTTTCTCCTTTACTTTCCTTCATTTAATTCTGCCCATGTATCTTTCAAATTCATGGCCATTTTTTCTTCAATTGTGGTCTGTGACACTGGGCATGGTTTGAGCATGTATCAGACCTCAAAGGCCCCCTCCATAGTGACACACTTCCTCAAACAAGGCCACACCCACTCCAAGAAGACCACACTTCTATTAGTGCTACTCGCTTTGGGGGCCATTTTCTTTTGTACTACCACATTCCACTCCCTGGCCCCCTGAAACTTGTGGCCATGCCATAGTGCAAAAATGCACTCAGTCCAACTACGAAAGTCCTCATAGTCTATCACAGTCTTAAACTTACTTAAAAGTCTAAACCTCAAAGTCTCTTCTGAGATTCATGCAATCTCTTAACTGTAATCCCCTATAAAATTAAAATAAAAAGACAGATCACATACTTCCAACATATAATGGCACAGAATGTACATTAACATTCCAAAACGTAGGGAGGGAAGCATAGTGAAGAAATATTAGTCAAAGCAAGACCAAAAACCAGCAAGGCAAACTCTGCATCTCCACCTCTGATGTCAAAGCGCTTCTTTCAGCTTTGTTGACTATGACACACTTCTTTCTCTTGGGCTGGTTCCACTCCTGTTGGCAGCTTTCCTCGGCAGGTACCCCATGGCTCTGTCTTCTCCAACATCTTGGGGTCACCAAGGCAATCCAGGCTTACACTTCATGGCTTCACACAATGGACTCTTTAGACTTCCATTCCCAGATGTCCCTGACACACACCTGGCCTCAGTGACTTTCCTTAGTTGAAGGGGCAAATTCCATAGCCTTTTCTTTTATGCTTAACTCTAATGCCAGAACCATATGGCTGAAACTGTCAAGTTCTGCTGTTTGCCGGGTTTGGATAATGGCCCCCTCATTCAATTACATCTTCTTTTTTTATTTTATTTTATTTTATAATTTAATTTAATTTTACATATCAGCCACAGATTCCTTTGTCCTCCCTCCTCCTGCCCCTCCCCTGCCCTCCCCCAACCCATCCCCCACACTCAACTCCTCCAGGGCAAGGACTCCCCTGGGGATTCAGCTCAGCCTGGTAGATTCAGTCAAGGCAGCTCCAGTCCTCTCCTCCCTTCACCAGGTTGAGCAAAGTGTCCCTGCATAGGCCCCAGGCTCCAAACAGCCAGCTCATGTACTAAGGACAGGTCCTGGTCCCACTGCCTGGGGCCCTCCCAAACAGTTCAAGCTAATCAACTGTCTCACTTATCCAGAGGGCTTGATCCAGTCGGGGGCTCCTCAGCTATTGGTTCATAGTTCATGTGTTTCCACTAGTTTCGCTATTTGTCCCTGTGCTTTTTCCAATCATGGTCTCAACAATTCTCGCTCATACAGTCCCTCCTCTTTCTTGCTGATTGGACTCCTGGAACTCCACCTGGAGCCTGGCCATGAATCTCTGCATCCGCTTTGACCAGTCATTGGATGAGAGTTCTACCACGACAGTTAGGGTGTTTGGCCATCTGATCACCAGAGTAGGTCAGTTTGGGCTTTCTCTCGACCATTTCCAGTAGTCTATTGTGGAGGTATCTTTGTGGATTTCTGGGGACCTCTCTAGCACTTTGCTTCTTCCTAATCCCATGGGGTCTTCATTTATCATGGTTTCTTTTTCCTTGTTCTCCCTCTCTGTTCTTGATCCAGCTGGTATCTCCCACTCCCCTAAGCTCTCTTTCCCTCGACCCTTGCCCTTCATTACCCCCCCATGTCCAGTTTGCTCATGTAGATCTCATCCATTTCTCTGTCGTTGGGTGATCCCTGTTTTCTTGGGGTCCTGTTTTCTAGGTAGCCTCCCTGGAGCTGTGAGTAGCAGTCTAACTAGTCATCCTTTGTTTCACATCTAGTATCCATGAGTGAGTACATACCAAGTTTGTCTTTCTGAGTCTGGGTTACCTCATTCAGGATGATTTTTTTCTAGTTCCATCCATTTGCCTGCAAAACCCATGATGTCATTTTTTTCTCTGCTGAGTAGTACTCCATTGTGTATATGTACCACATTTTATTTATCCATTCTTCAGTTGAAGGGCAACTAGGCTGTTTCCAGGTTCTGGCTATTACAAATAATACTGCTATGAACATAGCTGAGCATGTACCCTTGTGGTATGATTGAGTATTCCTTGGAAATATGCCCAAGAGTGGTATAGCTGGATCTTGGGGGAGATTGATACCAATTTTCTAAGAAAGCGCCATATTGATTTCCAAAGTGGTTGTACAAGTTTGCATTCCCATCAACAGTGGAAGAGAGTTCCCCTTGCTACACATCTTCTCCAGCATAAGCTCAACATCCCTAATCATCAGGGAAATGCAAATCAAAACGACTCAATTACATCTTCACCAGCATTCTGTTTTCAATGGTTTCCTCCATTGCCTAAGCTTTGCTGTTCAGAGACTTGCTCTGTAGACCAGTCTGGCCTCAAACTCGGAGTTCTGTCTGCCTCTGTCTTCCCAGTGCTGGGATTAAAGGCTTGCATGACCACACCTGGCTCTAAGCTTTCCTTTCATCTTATATTACTACTGAGTAACCTGGGTGGTATCTTGCCCTGTGGTCATCACTTCCCTTATGCTATTTCTTAATCTGTTTATCTCCTTAAACATAGGATTTAGCTCCATTCCACTTCCTGGTTTTCCTTTTCTCCTCAAATTTTACATTTTGTAATTTATCCTGCTTAGCTTACTCCTTTTCATTATGACTCTTCATTTGAGTTACCACTAATAACCACACGACAAAGTTTATACTAGGCTGTTTTGAGATTTCCTCTACCAATGAAATTAATCCAAAATGCTTCATGTTAGCCTCAGGCAGACACTTCAGACAAAGGCAAAAGGCCGATACTTTTTTCACCAAAATATCACAAGAATGATCTCTAGGCCACATATTCTTCTCCTCTGAATCCCCTTGAACCAATTGCCCACATTTCAAACCATTCTCAGCACCATTGTCTTCCAGCTCCTACTAGTTTGGCCCATTAAGCAGCTCTTAAAGTGTTAATTGCTTTTCTAATTCACAGTCCAAAGGTCTATATTCATTCAAAAACTGCATGAGCCAGCCTATCACAACAACATCCCAGTCCCTGGTACCAACTTCTGTCTTATTTAGGGTTTCTGTTGATGTGAAGACACACCATGATCATGGCAACTGTTACAAAGGAAAATATTTAATTTAATTATTTTCAGAGGTTCAGTCTGTGATCATATGGTGGGACATGACAATGACATTCAGGCAAACATGGTGCTAGAGAGATAGCTGAGAGTTCTACATCTTGTGTAGGCAACAGGTAGTGAACTGTCTCACTGGGTGTGGCTTGAACATATATGAGACCTGAAAGCCAGCCTCCAAAGTGACACATTTTCTCCAACTAGACCACACCTACTCCCACAAGGCCCTACTTCCCATGAGTGCCACTCCCTTTGAGCATCATTTTCTCTCAATCCACCACATCAACCTTCTCTAGAAACTGATTCCTGAGCTAGAAACTCCTTTTTCCTTGGAATTTTAGTTCATGGACATTATAAGATGCCATAGATGCTTTTTCAATTTTTTTACTTTAGCTCCATTGATGATTAATACTTTTTTTAATGATTATCTCTGATGTTACTCAGTAGTAATATATAATTTGATTTCCATTAGCCTCTAAAAGATAGAGAGAATATGAATTTGGCATTCATTCACTTGTACTAGCATACCATCCCAACTCCAAACAAGTGATAGTGTTAATAACTGCCCTCCTATAAATCCAGTTTTTTACCTTCTGCTAATTATGGCATTTTACTTGTCAACAAACCATCCTTCTAATTTCATAGAAAAACCTGCTAACTTTGACACTCATACCAATGGGGTAGTCAAATTCATCAATTCTTTTCACTGGAAACTTGATGATTGGAAGAATGTTTATCAGTACTTTCGATACCAACATTTTTAGATCTTAATTCCTAGATTAGATAAATATAAAAAGCTTAATCTTAAAGCAGTCACAAAGATGGCTCCGTTGCATAACAAGTGTTGTCTTAAGACAAGAAAGCTATACCAGTAAACTCTAATTCAGAAAATGAGTAGGCTTTCATAATTTGAGGGACTTTGATTCAAGTGTTGATGATCTTTTAAGGTCAAGAAAATACCAAGACAGGGACTGAACTCCTGACAGTTCCTGAGGGCAGGTAGAAGAGTTTCTCAATGGGAGGAGGTTGGTTTGTATACCGTATTATCCATCATACAGAGTTATTGTATATAACACAATATTGCTTATGCCTCAAAATCATGCTTATAACAACTTTAGGGTCTTTTATTTCATATTCTCCACACAACTGTCTGAGGGATATGGACTGAGTTGATCCTTATACTACTCTCCATTGTCATTAATGGAGACACACATGATGGATATTTTCAGACAATATAGGATTCTGTTATTTTCATTTCTTTGGGAGGTACATTATTTTAAGAAATCCACAACTCCATGACAAAAAGAATTTCAGTCATGTTTCTAGCACCTAACTTCAGGATATTGAACATCACTGAAGTCTTTAGGAAAATAAGTGTGCTGAAGTGATTCTTGTAGGCTTATAGGAAAATAAATGAACTAGAAGAATAATAAAAATCACTAGGAATTTTTATTGAAAAAAATTATTTTTATACAATATATTCTGATCACAGTTTCCCCTACCCCAACTCCCTGATCCTCTCTGCCTCTCTACCTATAGAGCTGCATACTCTTACTTTTTCTCTCTCTTTAAAAAAATAAACAAACAGGAAAACAAAAAAAACAAACAAACCAGAATAAACATTGAGGAAAAACACAAAGCAAATGCATGCACGTACACACATATACCATAGAAATACAAAATTGGAAAAAATAATATACAATCAACATATCAGTTAGACTGAAAATGCCCAAACAGAGCAATATAAAATCAAAAATAAATATGCAAAAGTACCATTAAGTTCATTTTGTGCTGGCCATCTACTGATGGGCATAGGGCCTACCCTTAAATGTGGTTAATATACCTGGTGAGTCTCCACTGGAAAAAAACTAATTTTTCCTTTATAAGCAGATATCAGTTGGAGATAGCTTCTTGGCTAGGCATGGGAGCTTGTGCCCACTTCCCCCTCTCAGTGCTGGGACAATATCCTGCTTGAATTTCGGCAAGCCTTATGCATGCTGTCATAGTCTCTCTGAGTTCTTATGTGTGTCAGTCCAGTTTTGTCTGGAAGACATTGTTTTCTTGGTGTCATCCATCACCTCTGGATCTTACAATATTTCTACCTCCTCCTGCACATAGTTTCTTGAACTCTGAAGTGTGGTGTTTGCTGGAGACATACCATTTACAACTGAATGTCCCAGGGTCTCTTACTTTCTCTATATTGTCCAGTTGTGGGTCTCTGTGTTAGCTCCAATCTACTGCGGGAGGAAGCTTCTCTGATTATGGCTGAGTGAGGCAGCCTATAGGTATAGTAGAATGTCATTGGGGATCATTTTTTATCTATGTTCTTTTAGCAGAACAATATGATTTGTTTTTCCCCTGGATAGGTCCATGGCCTATCTAGTCATAGGATTTTGGTTACCCAAGAAGTATCAGACATGTGTTCCTTCTCATGGAGTAGGCTTTAGATCCACTCAGAGAGTGATTGCTTACTCCCAGAATGCTTGTGCCTGCATTTCCTCAGCATATCATGCAGGAAGGCCATCATTGCAGATCACAGGATTTGAAGCTGGGTTAATGGTCACCTTTCTCCTCTGGTAGCCTGCAGAGTAGCTTCCGGACCCATGAACATAAGTCCACAGGACTCTAGGTATGAACCACCTGAACTTTCCTACATTCAGTGAGTTCCATAAGGGTTGTCTTCAGCAGCAGAGCTTTACATCAGTTTGTGGAGAGCAAACTGTAGCCTGAAATGTCCAGAAGCTTCCATGAGGCCCCTTTATCCAATGAATCAACTACAT
Source organism: Peromyscus aztecus (assembly GCA_902168405.1). NCBI lineage: Eukaryota > Metazoa > Chordata > Mammalia > Rodentia > Cricetidae > Peromyscus > Peromyscus aztecus. The sequence goes on from CABHPQ010169903.1 coordinate 7,285, forward strand.
GTAACCCATTTCTGGCACTGGAGGTTTCATTTGGTGTTGAAAGATGTCCTGTTGGGGCATTATTTTCTGAGCTATTTGGTGACTCCATTTAGATTTCCTTCATATATGTATCTATTTAAGAGGCTTCTGCAGCGGTAGGTTTTCATATGACCACTCAGATGGCCTTTGGTGCTAGTTGTCCCGCCAAGTATTCCCTGCATACTCCTGTCTTCCGTCTACCCCCCCATTTAATCCTCCTGCTCCAGTCTCCCCCACGTCTCTCCATAACTCTAGATTTTATTTCCCATGTCCTCGGAGATCCTCCCCTGCCCACTAAGCCTTTACTCTTTACATAACCTCTGTAGTTATACAGATTGTCAGCTTGCCCATTGAAGGCTTGGAATCTAACATTCACATAAAGGAGAATACATATTAAACTTGTCTTTTAGGGTCTTGATAACCTCACTCGGTATGATTTTTTTTTTTCTAACTCCAATAACTTACCTACAAATTACATGGTTCCATTTTTAAACAGCAGGATAACATTTCATTGTATAAATTCACCACATTTTTCTTATCCACTCTTCTCTTGATGAGCTCTAGACTGTTTCCAATTTCTGGCTATTACGAAGAAAACTGCAATGAACATGGATAAGCAAACGTCTCTATAGAAGGATCCAGAGTCCTTAGGATATATGCCCAAGAATTGAATAGCTGGATCTTGAACTAGATCTGCTCCTAGCTTCCTGAGGAAATGTCACACTGATTTACATAGTTGCTGTAAACGTTTGTACTACCTCCAGCAATGAATGAGTGTTTCTCTTTTCCCACATCCTTGCCAACGTGTGCTATCATTTGCTTTATTGATCTTGGCCATTCTGACTGGAGTAAGATGAAATCGCAAACTAGTTTTAATTTGCATTTCCCTGCTGACCAAGGGTGTTGAATATTTCTTTAAGTGTTTCTCATCCATTTGTGTTTCATCTTTTGAGGTCTCTCTGCTTAGTTCTGCACCATATTTTTAATTGGGTTTTTACTTTTCTTGATGTCCAGTTTTTTAGTTCTTTATATATTTTGGATATCAACCCTCTATAAGATGTATAATTTTCTAGATCATTTTCCATTCTGTAGCCTGCCTGAATGATGGTGTCCTTTGCCATATGTAAATTTTTAGTTCCATAAGGTTCTAGTTATTAATAGTTGTTTTAGTGCATGTGCTATTGATGTCCTAGTCAGAAAGTTTTCCCCGTGCCTGTTAATTAAAGACTACTCTCTACTTTCTGTTTTTATCAGACTCAGGGTATCTGGCCTTATACTGAGGTCCTTGATCCATTAGATTTCAGTTTTGTGGAGGGTCATAAATATAGTTCTAATTGCATTCTTCTACATGCAGCCATCCAGTTTCACAAGCACTTTGTTGAAAATGCTGTTTTATCCAGTTTGTAGTTGGAAAGTTTTCTCCGGTCCCACCAAGCCCCAGCAGTGCCATGGCCCACTTATAAAATAATCACTCAGAAGCTTATTTAATTATAACTGCTTGACCATTAGCTCAGGCTTATTACTGTCTAACTCTTACGCTTAAATTAACCCATAATTCTTATCTATGTTTAGCCATGTGGCTTGGTACCTTTTCTCAGTTCTGCCTTGACATCTTGCTTCCTCTGTGTCTGGCTGGAGACTCCTCACTCAGCCCTCCCTCTTGCCCGAATTCTTCTCATCTGTTCACCCTCCCTATACTTCCTGCCTGACTACTGACCAATGAGCATTATGCTTATCAACCAATCAGAGCAACACATATTCACAGCATACAAAATGACATCCCACAGCACCACTTTGTAGTATTGACTTCCTTATCAAAAAAAAAAAAGTGATCTTAGGTTTGTTGAATTATATTAATGTCTTTAATTCAATTCTATTGATTAATATGCTTGATTTATGTCTATATCATAATGTTTTAATACTGTAGCTTGCTAGTACAACTTGGAAGTGGGATGACGATACCTCCAGCAATTCATTTATTATTCAAGATTATTTTAGCTATCTTTCAATAGCAATTTTAAGTGAAATTTTGTTTATCTTTTTGTTGGAAACGTGTCTCTGTTCATTTGGACTTGTTATGGAATTTAACTTTAAGATCGCCTTGAATGTCAGTGATATTTGCTGTCTGGGATGGAACAATTCAAGTAAGAATATTTGTCTTCATAGCAAGCATCCCTGTTGTACTAATTTCTATGCAATGGGTAATAAAGCCCAGCTCCACTTACCAGTATGTAAGAGCATCACATGGCTTATAGCACACTATCCTGAAGATGATGTGCAGAATCACACAGTAATAGGAATATTTAATAGCTCCATAGTAAGTTAATGTATAACATTATGATTGGAAAAAGGAATACTTTTAGTGAGAGATTGCATAAGGAGACATATTGAATGTTCAGTATGGCATTTATTTGCATGAGCAATGAGGAATTCATATAAATGTTCACAAATGATCACATGGCTGCATATAATAGCATTCAGGGGCACTTACCTGAATGTTTCCACATTGCTCTGAGACACATTCATACAGCAAGCCTGAAAGCACATATTAGAATCTAAGAGAAATGTAAATAGGTCCTGTTTATAGTATTCCAGGATCATCTACCGGTGTAATTTTGTGTGGGACACTCTATTGTCTTTAAAAAACACAAAATGTGAAATGAGGGCTCTAAGATTATTTTACAGGTCTTTCCTGAAGATTTATGAAACAAAAACACAAAGGACTCAGCAGTCATTTTAGTATTTTTCATAGTTTAATGAACTATAATAATAGACTTTTATTTAATGTTTTAGAAATTTGTGGAAACAGATATGACTCATTTACCTTGAAGTATCTGGAGAGTGCCAGTTATGTGCTGTGCTTGGCATGAAACACAAGTTCTGATTCTTTGTTCCCTCCATTCCACCCATGCAGCCTCCTCCTTGGGACAAACTACTCCTGTCACTGATTGCAACCCTCAGGTGCTATGTGGAGGATGGCTATAACCTAGGGAGTGCAGAAATTCCTGAAAAGAATCCTGCTGAGGAAGGAGAATTCCTCAAAAAATAACAAAACAAACAACAAAGGAAAAAACACTTTACTTTGTTTTTTTTAGCTTTATTCATTATTTAAGTCTGTAATTTATCAAGTAAGCATGTTCATCATCTCATATGTTTATCATTTGTGTGTGTGCTTGTGTGTGTGCGTGTGTGTGTGTGTATGTGTGTGTGTGAAAAAGCACTTAGAACAACCATTTTAACAAATTTCAAGTGTAAAATACAGACAACTATGAGTAAAAGGCTCTATATTTTACCCCCAGGATACATTCTTTTGCAGCTAAAACATTGTCCCTCTTAACCACAACCACCACCCAACTCATTGCCCCTATGAATTTGTATATTTGAGATTTCACACAGATTTGGAATTATGCAGTTTTTATGTCTACTTTATTTTTTAGTACAGTGCTTCCCAAGTTCATACAAATAGTTGCTTGACAACTTCTAAAGCTGAACAATGCTTCACTGTACACACACACACACGCATACACACACACTTAAACTTATTCCACATATCACATTTTCTTTATATTCAATTATCAATAAATAGGCAGATTGTTCTGTATCTTGAAAATTATGAATGATTTTGTACTCTGTGACTCTTTACATATCTATTTGGCATGCTGTTTTTGTCCTCTTTAGATACGTAGGTTTCTGAATCACCTGCACATATAAGAAACCCTCATTTTTTTTCCTTTATGAGTGGTATCAATTTATATACTCATCCACAGCATAAAAAAATTCCTTTTTTTCTGTGTCTTCACCAACATTTGTTATCTTTCACCTGCTTTGATTACAAACTCATTTTGAAAAGTACAAGTTGATATCTCACCGGGCATTAATTAACATTCATTTCTCTGACGATACTGATCACTTTTCCATGTACGCGGTCATTTGTATGTCTCTTTTTCTAGAGACATCTGTTCAGGTTCCTTGCCCATGCCACCACATTCCATGATGCCAAAATATAATCACAGCAGCAAAGTGCTATCAATTCAAACAGACATAAAGTGCTGGAAAGTTGAGTCACCAGTGAAGAGCACTTGATGCTCTGGCAGAGGACCCAGATTCAGTTCCCAGCACCCACATGGTGGCTCATAACCATCCATGGCTCTAGTTTCATGTGATTTGATGACTTCTTTTGACCTTTGTGGACACAACCCAAGCATGTGGTGCACTTACATATATGTAGGCAAAACACTCATGGCCATAAAATGAAATTTAAAAAAATTTTTAAACAGATACATAAAATAATGAAAAAAACTGAGTCCCCAAAGAAATTCATATTTCTATGGTTACCTGATATTGCTAAGGTTGGCCCCCTTCTCCAAAACTAAAACACTTGGGGAAAAGATAACCTGTTCAACAAAAGTTGGGGAAATTTTAATAGGTAGGTGGAAAATATAAACATATCTTTTACCATATGCAGAAATCAACACAAGACAGATTAAAGACTTAAATGTATGCTTTATAACTATCAAACAATTAACACAATGGGAAGGTCATTTTGAAATTGTGCTGGGCAATGATTTTTTTTTATACAGTGTTAAAAACAGTAGCAATAAAAGCAAAAATAGGCTAGTGAGATTCCCTCCAGACAAAAAGGATTCTATATAGCATAAGATGGATAAATATCGTTTAAAAATAAGCCATGTGTGGAATGAGAATGAACTTGTGAATTCTATATCTGAGAAGTAATTATTTTCCCAAAGATATAAGAAAGTCATACAATATAGTATCAAGAAGCAAGAAATTTATATTTATAAAAGTACACTTATTCATTGATGCTTACTCTAAGGATGAATGAGAGATGGCTGGGTGGTTCAGAACAATTGCTGACCTCACAGAGAACCTTAGTTTACTTCCCAGTTTACTCATATTCTGCAGCTCCTAATCTCCTCTAACTCCAGCTTCAGGGATTCTTACCACCTCTTCCTACCTCTATGGTCAACTGCACACATGTCATACAGATACATACTTGCAAGTACTCACATATATACATAAAATTAAAAATAAATAAATTAAAGGTACTTAGGAGGCAGAGTCTGATGGATCTCTGAGTTTCAATCCAGCCTAATCTACAGAGCTGGTTCCAGGAAAGCCAGAACTACACAGAGAAAACCTCTCTCAAATGTCCCCATACACATTTATAAATGAATAAAAGAGGTTCATGATAAATAAATATATGAATAAGGAAATAAGATTTATCCATCTTTGGGTAGTAATACAAGATTGTATTTGATAGAGTAAAATTGTTTAATTATTGTTATATATAGTATTGCTTTCTTTGGAATGATGTTTACATCAAAATATTTGATTCTTTCTTATTTCTTATAGGATTAGAACTGTTAGTAAATTATCACATGCATTGTAGGGATTTCACCCATTTTTCTTGAAATACCAGGAGTTTGTGCTCCCGATGCTGTGGAATAATCCTTCTGTACACTGGGAAGATGCATTACTCTCATTTTTAATTAAGAGCTGATTGGCCAATAGCTAGGCAGGTGGAGATGAGGCTGGAGAGCCAAACTGAGAGGACACTGGGAAGAAGAAGGGAGGAGTCAGGGGGTCGTCATCCAGATGCAGAAGAAACAGGACATGTACGAAATGAGGTAACAAGCCATGAGCCACATGGCAGCACATAAATAGATTGAAATGAGTTTATTTAAATTGTAAAAGCTAGAAAAGGGAGACATAGCAACTAACATTGAAGAAATCCAGAGAATCATCAGGTCATACTTCAAAAACCTCTACTCCACAAAACTGGAAAATCAAAAAGAAATGGATAATTTTCTGGATAGGTACCACATACCTAAGTTAAATCAAGACCAGATAAGCTATTTAAATAGTCCAATAACCCCTAAGGAAATAGAAACAGTAATTAAAATTCTCCCAACCTAAAAAAGCCCAGGACCAGATGGTTTCAGCACAGAATTCTACCAGATCTTCAAAGAAGAGATAATACCAATACTCTTTAAATTGTTCCACATAATAGAAACAGAAGGAACATTACCAAACTCCTTCTATGAGGCTACAATTACCCTGATTCCCAAGCCAAACAAAGATACAATAAAAAAATAGAACTACAGACCAATCTCCCTCATGAACATTGATGCAAAAATACTCAATCAAATATTGGCAAACAGACTCCAAAATCACATCAAAACAATTATCCTCCATGATCAAGTAGGCTTCATCCCAGGGATGCAAGGGTGGTTCAACATATGAAAGTCTGTCAATGTAATACATACCATATAAACCAACTGAAAGAAAAAAAATCCACATGATCATCTAACTAGATGCTGAAAAGGCCTTTGACAAAATCCAACACCTCTTGATGATAAAGGTCTTGGAGCAAGCAGGAATACAGGGAACATACCTAAACATAATAAAGACAATTTACAGCAAGCCAACAGACAACATCAAAGTAAATGGAGAGAAATTCAAAGCGATTCCACTAAAATCAGGAACAAGACAAGGCTGTCTGCTCTCCCCATACTTATTCAATATAGTACTTGAAGTTCTAGCCAGAGCAATAAGACAACATAAGGAGATCAAGGGGATACAAATTGAAAAGGAAGAAGTCAAGCTTTCACTATTTGCAGATGACATGATAGTATACATAAGTGACTCCAAAAATTTGACCAAGGAACTCATAAAGATTGACTCAAAAAGATCAGTAGCCCTCCTATATACAAATGACAAATGGACTGAGAAAGAAATCAGAGATACATCACCTTTTACAATAGTCACAAATGATATAAAATACCTTAGGGTAACTCTAACTAAACAAGCGAAAGACCTGTATGACAAGAACTTTAAGTCCCTGAAGAAAGAAATTGAAGAAGATGTCAGAAAATGGAAAGATCTCCCATGTTCTTGGATAGGGAGGATTAACATGGTAAAAATGGCAATCTTACCAAAAGATTCAATGGAATCCCCATCACAATACCAACACAATTCTTCACAGACCTGGAAAGAAAAATACTCAATTTCATATGGAAAAACAAAAAACCCAGGAGAGTCAAAAGAATCCTGTACAATAAAACAACCTCTGGAGGCAGCACGATACCTGACTTCAAGCTCTACTATAGAGCTACAGTAATAAAAAACAGCTTGGTACTGGCATAAAAACCGTCATGTGGACCAATGGAACCGAACTGAAGACCCTGACATTAATCCGCACACCTATGAACATACAATTTTCAACAAAGAAGTCGAAACTATACAATGGAAAAAAGGAAGCATCTTCAACAAATGGTGCTGGCATAACTGGATGTCAACATGTAGAAGGCTGCAAATAGATCCATATCTGTCACTGTTCACAAAACTTAAGTTCAAATGGATCAAAGACCTCAACATAAATCCAGTTACACTGAACCTGATAGAAGAGAAAGTAGGAAGTAGTCTTGAACGCACTGGCACCGGAGATCACTTCCCAAATATAACACCAGTTCAGAGCAACAATGAATAAATGGGACCTCTTGAAACTGAGAAGCTTTTGTAGGGCAAAGAACATGGTCAACAAGACAAAGTGGCAGCCTATAGAATGATCTTCACCAACCCCACATCTGATAGAAGGCTGATATCCAGAACATATAAAGAACTCAAGAAGTTAGACATCCTCTGGGACAGCAACAAGCAGTCCAGAGATTTACTAACAGAACACAAGAATTATGCCCTTGATTCTATTATCACAGCTTCTACAGTACTTCATGTTTTAATCCATTTCATCTAGTATTTTCTTCTTTATCACCACCATCACTTCTTCTTTAGCCTTATAATTTTTTTGTTTTACCAGTCACATCTTTTGTAATTTTAATATTATTTGATTATTTTAGTTATTCATAAAGGAATACAAATGTTATTTTTAAGGTTCATTTCTCAATTTAAGTGTATCATTTTAAAAGATGACTTTGGATGAGTATAACATTGAAGTTAGTTACATTGGGTAGCATAGAGTGCACTCTCTAATGTAGTGGACTTCATCATGAGTGTTGAGTAGCTAAACATAACAGAATCCATGCCTTGTGAGTGGAAGGAGCCTTTGCACTGTACTCATCCCGGATCTGAAGGGTTTCTATGTTGCTGGCTTTTGATTGGAGCTATGTTTTTGTCTCATCTAGGTCTCAGCTCTCCCAGCTGACATTATAAATTTTAGGATTAGTAGCTTCAATAATAACAACAGGAACTAATGCTTTAGGGTAGGTTAATCTATCTCTCTATATACAATTATTCTATTGGTTCTTTTGCCCCGGAAATTGTAAGAAAGCTATCATATAAAACTTAGATGTTCACATTGAATTGGAAATTTGTCTATGATCAGATTGTTATCTCGTCTCCTTGCCTGGTTTCTAAGTCCTTTGCAGAGAGCATATATTTTTTAAAAGAAAAACTAAGACTTACCTTGCCAGGAGAGGATTATTATTATATACAGACTATAGTTCTCAAAAAGATGACAATGAAATCAATTTGTTTTATATTTGAAATCCCAGAATACAAAAGTATCAATTGGAAAATGGAATAAAAAGATGACTAGAATGATAAGTAATATTACCTGTTTTAGGAAAAGGTGAACATGTGTGATTATGGAATGTCTAGATAAGGCAAAACCTCAGGAAGCTAAAACTTGACTCTCCCATCCCCCAAAATCTACTTAACATTGTTTACCTGGAGAATTATACATGCAACACAATTTTGAATTTAGTAACTTTTTAATGACTTTAATCCCTAATGAGTAAATACAAACAATAGACAAGAACATTTCATTAAAGAATTATTCTCAAGATTCTCTCAAAAGTAGAACACCATAATCTTAAAATACCAAAAATTTCACATACCATTGCCACTTTGTAAATGGTGCAAAGGAATGGTAATATAAATATGCTAATGTTTTAGCTGTATCTAAAGTTTTCCTCAGGAACAATTGCATATATAATTAGTTTCATGAGAAAATGTTTCATCTTTAAAGTTACATAGGAGACTTTGACTGTTAGGTAAAGTCTTATTTCATTTCATTATTAATTAGAAATTGAGATCAAATTTTTCTTTAGGCAGATTATATAGCGAAGGGGGAAAAATCTCTAAAATAGCTCTAAATTCCAGAGTAGGGATGCCCAGTGCACAAGAGCTGTAATAAATATTTTGACTTGAGATACTAGAATTTAGCATATGAAAATATTGTACTGGAGGGAGGTATCTGAGGGCTTATCACTAATGAGGGGAGTTAAGAGAAGAACTCTACAAATCGTTACAGGGAGACCATGGCGTCTGTGGTGGCACTGTATTCCCCCAAATATTGTGCACCCTAATATATTTATCTGGGGTCAGAGAACAGACAGCCACTAGATACAGAGGCTAGAAAATGGTGGCACTCACACCTTTAATCCTAGCATTCCAGAGGCAGAAATCCATCTGTTGAAGGATACAGCCAAGTATGGTGATTCACGCCTTTAATCCCAGAAAGCGAGCCTTTAATCCTAGGGAGTGATGGTAGAAGGCAGAAAGGTATATAAGGCATGAGGACCAGAAACTAGAAGCATTTTGCTGGTTAAGCTTTCAGCCTTCTAGCAGCAGTTCAGCTGAGATTTATTCTGGATGAGGACTCAGAAGCTTCCAGTCTGAGGAAACAAGATCAGCTGAGAAGTTGGCCAGGTGAGGTTAGCTGTGACTTATTCTGTCTCTCTGACCTTCCAGCATTCACCCCAATAACTGGCCCCAAGTTCGTTCTTATTAATAAGACTCTTTAAGATTCATGCTACAGGCATCTTCAATTAAACATTAGTTTTCACACCAAAGTCAAATTCAATGAAGGCCATGCAAAGAAAAAAAATTGAAGAAAGAAACAATTTTTCAATACACATAAGCCAAATAATTCCTGTACCTCAAACAGTGCCTTGGTGCTTTTATGTCCCTACAAACAATGTAAAACAACTTTATTACACACATGAACATTAACAGAGAGACAAGAAACATCACATAATAACTAGACTATGCACTAATCAAGAAAAAAGTAAAAAAAAAAAAAAAAAAAATAGGCCATGCAAAATGGATGGATATTGCAACAAAAGTTCGTGGCCTTAAAATTTTGAGGAGTTGAATATTTTTGAAATACCACATTAGAAAACAATATGTAATCTTTAAAAAAAATAAAACAATTAAATCAGTTATAGCTTTGCTACAAATACTAATATGATTTACTTCATGACATTACCACTTTGATTGTTAAGATTGTGCAATTGGTTCTCTACTATTTACAGGTTCTATATCTCAGAGGTCTCCTCACATAGCTTCATTCATGGACTGTATTCTGACAGGGAATTTTAAAACCAATCCCTCAGTGGATTTAATCTACATTTTTTGGAGTGATATAAAATGACCACATTGGATTGGAAGACTCCTCTTTTGGGTTCTGTGATGGTTTGTATGACAACGACTTCCATTGACTCATATATTTGAATATGTGCTCATGATTAGGTGTAACTGTTTGGGAAGGATTAGAGGGCATAGATTTGTTGGCAGAAATATGTTACTAGAGATGAGACCTTGAGGTTTCCAAAGCACAGGCAATTCCTCAGGTAGTTATGTCTCTCTCAGCCTCATTTTTGTTGTATCTCAAGATATAAGTTCTCAACTATTGTTCCAGTGGCATGTCTGCCTTCCTGCTGCCATGCTCACCATCATGATGATCACGATCTCAACTGCTCACCACCATGATGACTGTGGACTCAACCTCTGGAACTCTAAGCCCACAATAACCTCATTATTATATAAATTGTGTTTGTCATGTTTCCACAGCAATAAAAAACACAACTAAGAGAGGCTCCATTTAATGATGTTGGTTCTATTGATTGTTTTATGTGATTGTGTGTGTTCTTTAATCAACTTACAATCTAAAATAGTCACTTAAAATGATTTAGTATTGGTTTCTTCTCATAATATTGCTTAATTCCTTTCCCATACAGCAGTTATAAATTGTACAATGTCCAGTGGGTTGTGTTTCTGGGTACATATTGAATGCTATACTGTTTAGAGCATTATTTATTTAAGTGAATACTCTGTCTGTCCTTTAGAAAATGTATCCCTGGAAGACTTTGGAGATTATTAGTCCATATGTTCCTTAAATATAATTAATATTTCTCCCCATAGACTACTACAAAAAAATTAATTTGACCTAACCAAAAGTCAAGAGTCTCCATTATGCTCATGGAGAAGATATCTAAATATAAACAATTAGTAATAAACAACATAAAAGTATTACAATGGGTAGTATAATATCAGTCTTTGAGAGTTGAGGAAAGATAAAATCTATGTCTAAAATACTCATTAAATCAGAATCTAAAAAGGGATGAGTGAGTATCATCTGTTTCCTACAAGGCTAGGATTTACTAGTTGGTAGGCTGTTTCCTGTGCTAATTGTGTGTATTTATGTAGAAATTTAAAATGTCATTTCCTAACATACTTCTTTTTGTTTAATGTTGCCAACATCAGCATTTAAAATTTGCAAGTAAAGAATTTTAAGTAATTAAAAAGAAACAGATAACATTAAAAATAAATAGTATATGATATATAGAGGTTGGAAAATTTTGTGTGAGACGTAGGCTCAAAAAAAAAAATGACCCCTCTTCAGTTTTTGTCATTGTCCTGTGCTTCCTACATGGCCATGTAGAGCTACACAAACACAAATTTCTAAGTTTGGGACTTTAGCATAATCATGACAATAATGACAACAGTCAGAAATTTAGACTGCTTCCTGCTTCGGTATCCCTATTTTCTCCTAAAGAATGAAGTACACCACATGTCCTATTTCTGCAACCAGTTCTACTTTTATTTAACTTATTCACTTTACCAAAGTCTGTGGCCTGTGCCTATCAATTAAAATTTAACAAACCGGAACTGAACTGGTGACCAATAAAAAGTGTCACTGCTACTGACTACTGTTCATGGTGCTGATAGGTAATTTGCTCACCACCAGAGAAGAAAAGTAATAATCTGTTTCATCTTGCTATAAAACCTATGACATACGAAAGAAACCTGCATGTGAGATATGCAGCCCTGGAGGCACAAGTGCTGTGGAAGTAACCAACTACTTTTTAAAAATTAGATATAAGGCCCGCTCCATGAGGCTGCTAATATAGCCTAGAAGTGAAGACTGCATAGATCTTGGACCTAAGGAAAAAGCTACTACTATTATTCTGCAATTATATATATATATATATATATATATATATTAAATAATTCCTAATGACACACTGGTATACTCATAGAACAGCGCATTGTTCTGTCCTAATCAAAGAAGTTTCTTCTTGCAGTAGATGGCAATTAACAAGGGGGTCTACCACAGGAATATATGCGGACAGTGAGAGCTTTGGGGCACTTAGGAACACTCAACCCTAAACATGTATGTATTCATCGTACCCCTCCTCTAAAAGTGAAGGGACCTGTGGGGAAAAGGAGGCAGAAATATTGTAAGAACCAGAAGTGGTGGATGACTCCAAAGAAGCAGTGTCTTCAAGACACAACAGGACAGATACACATACAAACTCACGAAAACCATGGCAACATGGCCAAGACATGTACAGGTTCAAATCAGACAAACTACCAACAATGAAAAGGGGGAGTGGGCACTGTTATATCAGGATTGACTGAGGCGATGTGAAAATAAAAAAAAAGAAGCCACCAGCAGTGTCCTTTAATCAGAACAATTCAGGGTGACATTCTCTCTGTTGGAATAGAGACTGTATGCATGTGGCACAGGGGCTTGGAGATTTTATAGGGTAGGAAAATAAGCTTTGAGGATGGATGATTCCATCTGCAGGTGAGTTCCCCTGTCAAAGTGTTAAATACCACAGAAATTGGTGTGCATCCTCTTATCAGACACTTCCAGGATCTTGATAGCCCACAGGTGTTACCAGTGAGTCACTATTCCTGTCTGGAGTTTCTCAACCTGCCTGTGATTTTCGGCTCATTAACACATTATTCCAGAAACTGAGGAAAGATAAAAAGAAGGAGGCAATGTATTCTTTCATTGGCTGCTTCCTATGAGAGGGGAAACCGGGCCTCTCACAGACTTGTGGAACCTTAAAGCCTATCCCCACTGACACACCTCCTCCAAAATGGTCATACCTCCTAATCCTTTCTAAACAGCCCTCCAATTGGAAACCAAACAATTAAGTATATGAGACTGTGGGGCCATTCTCATTCAAGTTACCATTTATTTATGAATGAAATACTTAGTTCTAGGTTTTCAAAAGTTTTACATGTCAAGTTCTACTTATCTGTACTGATTTATCAGTCATTAGTTATTGAAATCCCTTACTGATCTCTTAGAGGGAAGCTTCATTTTGTCGAAATTCTTGCAATAAGTTTCCACTTGTGCCATTATACCTTCCTTCTGTTTTCTTGAAAGAATATTCTTTGTAACTTACAAAGTTAGTTCATAAACTAATGATTTTATTATGATTAAATAATTTTGAATAACTACATGCCAAAACCAAACATTCCTTGATTTGCGTCACTATTTTTCCTCTTATGCTGGAAATTTTATGTTCACACCATTAGAGTTGTTACTGGGATTCTTAAGAAAAGAATTTGCAGATTTAGACATACTGAATTAGTACTTTTTTTTTTAGATTTCTTGAATTTTATGATATTTGTTCATATTTGTATACCTCAAAGTGGTTAAAATATTTTTGGAAGAATATGATACTCATGAATTCATCAGAAAAGCCAGACTTTATATATTTTTGACATCTACTTTATTGGCATCACAGCCAATTATGTATTTAAATTCAATGACTCTAATGCTATGCTCATCTTACACAATACTATTCCTAAGTAAATTAACATGGAACATTACTATTAACGTTAATTAATAGTAATTAATATTAATATAGAATGTCTATTGAATAGACATTTCCCTTAAAAATTCTTTCCCTCTTTCTAAGACATATGGTAATGAAAATATAATACTTTAATTAAATATTATAATTTTACTTTTAGATAATGTATAGATTACACACTAACATGAGTCATTGTATTTATATTTACTATAACATCCAATGTTTTTCCTAGATTATATAAGTCATGTCTGCTATTGGAAATGGTTACTACTGATATATATACCCCTAATTTGATCTTATCAAAGTTTTGTGTCTTAAATTACTGTCATTTAACTGCAAGAGGATATATTATAATTATTTAATTATCATAGTTATTTAAATTACTAATATATTTAAATTAAATTCTAATATTTAGTTTGAGCAATAACAATGTAAATTATATCATTGTGATGATTTCTTTGATCTACTAAAATACCAAGAAGGCTCATAATGCTAATTATGCCAGGTGGTTCTCTTATAATAAAAAAGCTTATCACTACACTGAATGAGTTTACTATAAAGAATGCTAACAATTCCTGCCTAGTGAGTCATTAGTGTTTAAATTCCCTATGTTAATATGCTTTTAGTTTTAATCAATGGTACTAAGATGCCATCCAGAATTAATGTTTAAGTGATACTGTGCATTTCTTTATTAAAGAAATGGAAGATTTAAAGAAGGCAAAAGAAACACTATCTAACAAATGTTCAGTCACATGAAAATTGGTGTTAGGGAAGTCAGTGTATATTCCATCTTGTAGAAATTGAAGAAATTGCTGAATTTCTTTAATAATGCAAAATTGAACTCACCAAAATATAAACAGTATAAATGACCACATGTTTAAATATTTCCCATTTTAGTATGTTAATTGTGTTCTAGGATATTTTCTACCTCAGTATCGCCTTACATACTGAGGAGCAGGCTGAAGAAATAAAAACATGTCACCCAAAATGTATTGTCATATATTGTTCAGTAACTGGGTTTGAGGAAAACTGCCTAAGGTATAACACAAAGTAAGTGTTTGAAGCATTCTCCCAATGCACCAAAAGCAGTACTTCATCAATTAAACACACTATGGCAACATATAAAATTTAAACTTATTTTCAAAGCTTTTCTGTGACCATTATGATGAAAACATGAAAGTATTTATTAGTCAAGATAAAATAATCATTACTTAATACATGCCACAATGGTGATAACTTCTTTTAGTAGAGGTTAGTTTTATTTATTTATTTTTCTGAGAGCAAACATTGCTATCTATCAGTATCTTATGTCTATTTGCTTCTTCCTTCTACAGGTTTGTTATTTATCTTCAGGACCAGGACACTGTTTTTACTTTTACTTATTATTTCTTTTCATAGCATCTACTCTTGGTAAACTCATAAACGAATATGAGATCTCTTAGGAGGACCCTAGGAGACACTAAATTTATCTAGAATGAAGATGCTGGCATCCGAATTGTTCCTCTACAAATGCCTTTGACTAAGAAGAGTTGGACCACCAATGATCAGATAACACCTTCCAAACAGGGGAAATGATCCAGAGAATGTTAATGTTGGATTGAAGGAACCAGAGGACACGAATTTCCTTGTTGCACTTTAGATATTCTATTGGGTTCCCTGATGTTTCCATTCATACTGCGTCCAAATTCTCTCCTTTCTCTTCTTAATACTGCTCTTGTATTCCCTTGCAGATATTGTGCCTCTCAACGTAACTCAATATAGTACTTTTATATAAATCTAACTATTCATCCCCATCTGCTCTGCAGAAAACAATAATACTGTACAAAACTATTTCAAGCTTATCTTGCAAGAGACTGTCTATTTGGATTACATAAGAAATGCTGAGACCCTATATGAGGCAGAATTCAATTTCAGTTTTAAACCCAGATAAAGGAAATATGTCTCTTGACATCACACTTAGCAAAGCAGGACCATGAAGGAAGTGGGGAATTCCAAGTATAAAATATGTGCTTAGCAGGCAAGCATACATACTGTTGTGGAAAATTACTGAAGTCAGTCAGTCAATCAGCATACTGCACAGAACTTCAGAGGGATGCAAATTCTCCTTGTAAATCAATTGATCTACATTTCCTGCAGGTTTGTTTTTATGATTTCAAAGGCTAAGTATCTAGAGGTAATGGTTCATCATAACATTGTTAGAAGGAAGTGGATTACTGAAGTTGGAAAATTTGCTCAAACTTAATTAAAAATATAGTAAGGTCTTGCTATGTTTTTAACACTACTCTACAAAGAAGCAAATTAATGTGATTTTCAAATGAAAACTCCACTGTTTCAAGTTAAACATCATGGGGTCATGTCTCCAGTCCCTTCTGAGAAAGCAGAATGTTTGAAAGCAGACTGGTAAACACAGCAAGACTCTGTTTCAAGAAAAGAAAAAACCAAAAACAAAAAAAGTTACGTTTCATTACTGATAATAAACATCAAAAAAAAAAAGAAGTAACTCTGGGTAGAATTCATGATTTAATTAGGGTTTTAAAAAAGGAATAGGTGACATACAAGTGTGAACAAGAATTCCTGAAAAAAAACTGTGTCTACAGAGCCTGACTGATTAAAACTTCAATGACCGTGGAGAGGCTGAAATGGTGCTGGTTTAGAAGCCTAATAATTTCTTTTAAGATATCTTTAGTTCCATAAATAGCCATACCTTGCCGAGACTTAACATCCAGATAAACAGATGAAACCTTTGAAAGCTTTGATTTAACAAAACACTGGACTCTGCTAAAAGCTAAGAGTACTATCCAGTAATATCTGTAGTTGAGATTCTCTCATCCACTTGCTTCAAACAAAGTAAAATGCCTTGATATGTACATTTATTGTTTCTGTTAGTGGAAATTTTCATGTTATGGAAAACATGGAAATAGACTAACCTAAATTTCTTTTCCATAACCATGATCACTCAAATTTGTGCTCCAGAAGAAACTAGCTCTCTCTTACTCACTTTGAGTTGAGCTACGTTTTTGTGTTGACATGAGCTATCATGTAGATAGTGTGATAGAGTGATGTCTACTACTAGATGTTATTTCATTTTGTTTGTGTACATACATTTGGATGAGTTCCAATTTTAGCAATTATAAATTAACTTGGTTTGAATATTCTTTCAAAAGTTTTGAGTTAACTATATGACTACAGTTTTCCTTGTTAAATATGTAGAAATAGACTAGTTGAACTCCTACTGAAAATTAAAAATGAAATTATTAAAATAATGAAATGGGGACTTTTAAATACTAGTGTGAAACTTCCTAGTGATATGGAATAGAGAGTCTCTTGTCTGTTTATTCCTTATCTATCTGTCATTTTGGGAACCCTTCACTTTCTTAGTTTACATCATAGCTAGCAATTGGGTAGACCTACCTTTCATGCCAATTCTTCAAATTTAATAATTAAATTTAAGTGCTATTTTTGGCCCACACTATTCTATTATATAATTGTGCAGGAAGATAAATCTAACTTCTTCATAATAATGTGGTTTCATTGTGCAATATATCTTGTAAAGTTGATTGTCTTTTTCTGTACTTTTTAAAGCGTTTTTCTTTACTTTGTGTCATAACTTATATTCTCTTCATCTGATCTCCTAACTTTAGACACTATCCATCATTCCAGTAAAATTCTCTTTTCCCAAGTTGACTAGTATATGCAATCTTCAAATATATAAAATTGCTTTCTTTACAACACAGGTATTAAAAATATCCTTATTTTTGTGTGTATCTTTGACAACTTTCATTGTTGTATATTACTCCATTATTGGTTGTTCCAAGTTTGTTTGTTTACATGCAATTGGGCAGTCTCAACTTTAGTGATATAAATTATTTTGGTATAAATATTCTTGTATAATTTTTATCTCAGTAAACACTATATTAGACTCTGTGTTCTTGATATCATTTGATGTTGTCAGTATTTCAACTCTCCTAATAAGTATACAGTTGCATCTTATTATGGTTTAGTTTTCATTTCCCTGATTATTAATGATGTTCATTAGTTTTCATTGTTCATAGTCATTTATCTTTCTCTAGCAACTTACTTGTTCAAGTCTTCTGCCTGTCTTAAAAATAATGAGCTACTTGCTTTTACATTATTAAGACATTTTCCAGCTTTTTTTGGATATACATATATATGTATGAACATGTACATGTGATGACTTAATATAGATATGAATTAGGAAACCATTGCCATAGACAAAGCAGTTTACACATGTGTTACCATAGTTGTTTACTAACATGGATATAAGAAATTGAGACACTTAATATTTGCTTCCTTAGCAAATTTCAAGGAAAGAGTACAGTGTTGACAACTAGTATCCATGTTGCACCTACCCCTTGTATCTGTGAAACACATTTCAACTGTCTGCTAATGTTTGCTTAAGTATATGAATATCTTGGATACTTTGTTACAGTGAACATAAGAGTTGGCGTACCTCTTCAACCATCTGGTTCCATGTCTAATTCCCTTGTCTATATAACTAGCCATGGCGCTGCTAGATAGAGTGATAGTGTTTTAAAGTCTTCATACAAACTACCTACTATTTTGTAAAGTACCTGTCATTACAATATATAAAGTGTATTCCAAGAAGGCTCATGTATGAAAAAATTAGTCTCTAGTTGGTAGTGCTATTGAGAGTAAACTGGATAATGGGGGTTGTGGCAGTTTGGCTAAGAAATGTCCCCTATAGGTTCAGGTGTTTGTCATTTGCTTGTTTGGTAAAGTCATGTAGCCTTTCTAGAAGTCATGGCACTGGTTGGTAAAATTATGTAGCCTTTCTAGAAGAAATGTGTCAAGGGGGCAGGCTTTGAGAGTTCATAGCCTCATCCCACTTCCAGTTTGATCTCTCTACTTTGTGTTTGCAGCTGAATACATATACATATGTATATGACCATATGGTCAGTCCACTTTCTTCTGTGCCACCTCCTATCATCCTCTCTCACCATTGTGGATTCTCCTTCTAGGACCACAAGCCAAATAAATCGAACCTTCCTTGGGTTGCCTTTGGTCACAGCATTTTCTCATAGCAACAGAAACAGATATGAACACCAAAGATGGCATCAAGAATTGGCTGTTACAGTAAGGAATCTGACAATGTGGGGCTTTGGAAGAAAGTAAAAGACATTGAACTAGAAAAGAAATCAGTTGGGTGCTGTG
Organism: Peromyscus aztecus; assembly: GCA_902168405.1. Classification (NCBI taxonomy): domain Eukaryota; kingdom Metazoa; phylum Chordata; class Mammalia; order Rodentia; family Cricetidae; genus Peromyscus; species Peromyscus aztecus. The sequence continues at coordinate 26,373 of CABHPQ010169903.1, forward strand.
AAGAGAGCTTGATGGGCCTTTCTTCGAGGAGCCTGAAAGGCAGTAGTATTGAGAGTAATATGGATGGTAAAGGTCAAACTCATGAGGTTTATAGAGGAAGCAAAGATTTTAACAGAAATTGAGCTAGAGTCACACCTGCGATATTTTGACAAAAAAAAAAAAAAAAAAAAAAAAAAAAAAAAAACAAAAAACATGGTTACCTTTGGCCTGTGTCCTAAAAACTTGCTTGAGGCTAAATTTCAAAGTAATAGCTAATTTCTTTGGCAGGAGGAATTTCAAGGTTTCATAATGTTGAGTCTCTGGTAGGGTTATTACTGATTTATTTTCTGTAGATCCACAAAGAAAAAGAGCAAATGGGGCAGAAAAAAATATATACAGTTTGAAGAGAAAGAAGAGCACTAGGAAGCCATGTGTGTATTGAAAGAGGCTGTAACTATAGGGATCTGTGCCTTTAAGGGAATCCTCCCGCTCAGCATTGGAATGATAAGAAAAGGCGCCCAAAGGCAAGACCACATCCAATAAAACTTCCTGTCACCTGGTGCTAGAAGTCAAAATCCTTATCAACTGATTCCAACCTCAGGTTCTATGGAGTTTAGTATCAGTTGATAATAGTCTGTCCTCTTGAGAGTGGATCTTTATCACTTTACTTATATATTTTTACATTATTGTTGAATTTTACTTTGCATATGCTGAGTATCTTTTCAAGAGACTTAAGTCAGCTGGGTGTGGTGGATCATCCAGCACTCGAGAGGCAGGCAGATCCAGTTCCATATCGGCTTAATCTACATACTGGTTTTCAGGCCAGCCAGGGCTGCTAAGGGAGACTCTGACTAAAATAAACAAACAAAAACAAATAAAAACAGAAGGCTTAATTAAATGTTGTGAAAAAAATTTTCATGCAGAACCTTATAGTGGAATTTGAGTATAAATAAACACCAAAAATTCTATGCAGGGACTGAACAGTAGTTCTTCTAAGCCCTGTGTTTCATTTGCTGGATGTATTCTGGCTACAGTAATCCGTGTAGAGAAAAGAACCTTTGGGGGCTGGTAGCAGTCTTCTATGCTGTGACAGCTGCTATCCTGTGGCGTACAGACTACAGTTTGAGATCTTTCTAGGGTGGAAGCTCAAGGAGAAAAAAATGTCTCTGCCCAGCAGGTGCCGTCCTCACTGCCAAGCCTAGAAAGATCAAGTTCTCCATCCTGAGGGGTCTTTCTCCAATGCACCTTCACTGCTGTTTGATCCAATTAAAATTTCGAAAGCTAAGAGATTCACCACTGCTAGATGACAGGGATATTATCCTTCCTTTTCTGATCTTAAACTTCAGTAGGATTCTTACCCCCCAAACAAACAACAACAAAAAACATCTATCATTGCTGACCTGGGAAATTCCAGGAAGGATATAATATTGACATTGACCTATAGTATTTACAGTTGGACAAAAATGACTTAATGCTCCCCAAGCTTCTCCATCAGGGAGTCAGTACAATGATTGGTCAGTGGTGTTTGCTGTGTGTGAGGACAAGGAGAGCTCTTCTGTTTGGAGATGCCGCTACCACTTCATAAATCGCAGTGGATTTAGCAGTAGTGAGATAGCAGTGTCCTCAATGAGACCAGTTTCCAAGAACACAGGGATGAAAGCCAGGAAGAATACAATGGTTTGAGGAGTTTTAAAAAGAGCTATCAAGACAGAAAATTTTTAGATGACTCTCCAGGGAAGTTTATTACTTAAAAATGATTCACAAAAGTAGCAAAATGGAGAAGAAAAGGTTAGACTGAAGTTTTGTGTTTGTGAGATGAAAAGAAAAGTTTTAAAAGATTACAAGAAAGAACTGGGAAACAAGAAGACTTCTAATTCATAATTTAGGTTTCATGCTGAGAAACAGGGCAGTGAATTCTGGAGTTAAGAATTCATGATGAACCCGAATATAAGTGGCTGTGCAGATTCACTAGAAATTTTAAAATATCTAGTCAAAGAGTTTGTTCACTGGTGATTTTTGGTTTCTTAATAAAATGGTCTCTAATTCAGATATCGCCAGAGAGATGAGAGAATATTAATTTATCCTGAAGAGTCCAGAAATATAAAAATATAAGGTTGTAAACCAAAAAAATAAACTGATAGTCATCAGCTCTATCAGCTACTAAAGGTTAACTTTTAACAACATCCAGGTCTGCCTTACAGCCAGCTCCTCTGTCAATAGCCAGGGGTTAACTTTTAACCTCCTTATCCCTCATAGCCCACAACTGCCATGGAACAAAGTTAACTTTTAATAGTTGTTTCTACATGACTCCTAGTATGCATTCCATGCCTGATGCTTACTTTTCGATATAAAACGGGCTTGGAGCCTACCCACTTGACCACAACTTCAGAATCCCAGACTGTGACTGTGGGTCCAGCTAATTGGTAAGCTTTTTTGAAACAGTGAATGAGAAGCCTTGTTGAGTTTGGATCAAGGTGCCCCACAGGGGGTGAGACACACCATGAAGGCATGGCTGCTGGTGGAGTGGAAGTTACTCACATGGCAGGAGAGAGAGAGAGAGAGACAGAAAGAGACAGAGAGAGAGAGAGGTGAGCACTATCTCTTGAATGGAATATGGCGATATTTTATTTGTGCTGAAATGTGATTTTATTTCTGTGTTAATAAATAAAGTTTCCTGGGAATCAGAGCTAAAAGCATGTCATTTAGCAGAAGTCCGGTGGTGGTGGCACATGCCCTTAATCCGATCACATGGCAGGCAGAGTCTCAGAGTCTCTGCATAGTCAAGGACACAGCCAAGTGGTTACCCGAAACTTAAATCCCAGTACTAACCACAGAGACCTGGAGGTCTGTATAGGCAGGCAGTGACGAGGAAATCATGTGGTTGGGTTTAGAGCCAATGAGAAGGTAGAACAAAAAGGCAATAAAAAGACAGGACACAGGAAGAAGGTCTCTCTCTCAGGGAAGGAAGGCAGCGAGTGGTAAGCTAAGGCTATTTGCTCTGATCTCTTGGGCTTTTAACTCTGTATTTCGCTCTGTGTTTCTTATTTAATAAGACCATTTAGAAATTCATCTACAAATGCTAAATAAAATACTTCAAACAGAAGACAGACATACATTGGAAAGATTTTACATAAATTAAGACCAGGGCGCTGAACAGGTCCCCAAGTGGTGGTATATAATACTTACATTCCTCTGTTTTGATTATTATAAAAAAAAGTGAGTTATAGATAGCAAATAGGGGTGAATGAGGGCACCAAAGTCTCAAGACTATTTCCTGCTAAAAAGGGGCAAAGTGGGGTGGGGGAAGTTAGGAGTGATGTACAACAGGAGGTGTGAGTGAAGAAGCATTCAGGCAGCTGTCATTGTGGAGATCTCAAGCATGGAGATTTCAGGCATCTATTCCTTGAGGGAGCTGAGAAGGTAGGTCACAGCAGTGACATGTGAGGAGATTGGGGCAATGGCACACCAAATCAGGAATACAGGAGCCATCACATCTGCTGTTTCTCTGGAAATGGAAATGCTTCTATTCATCCTGTAAAAAGTGTCAATGAATTAGGAGATAACAGTTTTTATGAGTGGGCATGTGGGTGAAGTTAATCTGCAAGTATTCACCCAGTTGGAGTCCTCAGTTGGTGGTTGGGAACTTTGGAGCTGATGCAGAGGCTGGTTTATCTGGAGGGACCCTTGTGGATTGGCCTTGGCACAAGTCTGGCAGTAGAGGTGGATCTGTGCAGGGACCTGTAAGTGTCTATAAAGCAACTGGAAGAGATTTACATCATCTTGGTGTCATAGCAAATGCTATGGCTTTGGGTTAAAGGTATGAACATTCCCTGACTTCAGCCCAATACAATGTATCTTTAAATCTATAACCAGAGGAAATTTACTGAATGGAAGTGGTTGAGTGAGTGAAGGAGGAGAGAGGCTTCTCTAAACATCATAGATCTGAAAAGGATATGTAAGTGAACAGAAGTGAGACAGCTTTCTTTTCTTCATATAAACAAACCTTAAAGCTGTTTATTTTTATCTAGTTTACCATGGGATACTGAGAGCAGTCAATAGTAAAAAGTTACATTGAAATCTGTTCTGTGAGTTTATCTGATCTGGTAACAAGGTAAACTGTGTCCAGACCTAGCAGTAGCTTTAGGATAGGGAGACCTGTGGCTTGAATTTTACACATAAAAAGAACTGAGAAGGCAGTTGAAGCCTTTGTTGCTGCCGTTGAAAGGACAAAGCCTGGTTGTCAAGCAATATCAGAGATCTGAGGATGATAAATTTTAACTGAGTGAGCAATTGAAAGTTGTTCAAATTTCTAATTGTCTTATAACAAAAAACCTGGAGCCAGATACTGGAGTGAAAACTGAAAGATCAGAAAAGTAGAGCAAGCCACATCCAACCTCAACTTGCCAACTGTTCAGCCTATTCTGTTTCCATTAAACCTTAGACTGAAAATCTCTGACTCCTCACCTGAAAGGGTATCAGCTGAACTGCCTTAGATACCTTTTTTCTGCCCAGCCATGTCACTTCCTGGGATTAAAGGCATGTGTGCTTCCCAGTACTGGGATTAAAGGTATGTGCCACCACTTCCTGGCTCTGTTTCCAGTGTGGCCTTGAACTCACAGAAATCCAGACAGATCTCTGTCTCCCAAGTGATAGGATTAAGGGTGTGTACCACCACTGTTAGACCTCTGTAGCTAGAGTTTTCTCTCCGAGTCCTGCCAGGTCCCAGAAGTCCCTTAGCCCACTTATAAAATAAACATACAGATGCTTATATTATTTAAACTGCTTGGCCATTAGCTCAGACCTATCATTGTCTAGCTCTTACTCTTATATTTAGCCCATTTCTATTAATTTATACTTTGACACATGACTCATGGCTTACTGGTACCTTACATCTTCCTTGTCCTGGTGGCAGCTCCAGCAGTCTCTTCCTCTGCCTTCCTGTTCCCTCAATTCTCCTCTCTGTTGGTCCCGCCTATACTTCCTGTCTGGCTACTGGCCAATCAGTGTTTATTTGAACAGAGCGATATCCACAGCACTTCCCCTTTTCTTCTTTTTCAAAAAGGAAGGTTTTAACTTTAACATAGTAAAATTACATATAACAAAACAATTATTGAGCAAGAATTACAGTTACAATATTAAAGAAGATATCCTATCTATCTTATATTTGTGAGTTTAAGGTTTTATATATAACTTATCTTTTATTATAACTAAAGAAAATTGTAACTATCTAGCTTTACCTACATCAAAGACCTCAGAAGGATATAATATTACCTGAGAAACGGGAGGATGCAAGCAACTTTTGGGAGTCTTGTAGGGTAGACAGAGACAGCTGAGAGCCTGGACAGTCACCTCATGTTCCTTTGTAAAGTTGGGGCATCTGTCTTTAGCCCAAAGGGCTAGAGTCTCTCGGCCATTTTTCCCAGTGTCCTGTAGAATGTCTGGCAGCTTTCTCTGCGAAGCAGGAACCTGAAGGACCATTTTGTCAAGTAAAGTTTAGTGGTCATCTTTTTATGGGTCCTGTATGTCCAGTCGATCAAGCAGTCCAGGCAAGAACAGTTTCTTGCCCAAAGGGCTATTTTTGTCAAGATGAAGATAAACTCCATATGGAGTGTCTTCGATGCCCATCCTCCTCTCTGAAGTAAAT
>CABHPQ010169903.1:36995-62632 GCA_902168405.1 Peromyscus aztecus
AAGGCCTAGACCTGGCAGGCCTCAGAAGACCCAACAGTTATGGGGTAGGAAATTGTGGCAAGTACTAGCCTACGTTGTCTAGGCAAAAGTGAGGCAATGGGTTCCCAGAGTCCTGTTGTCCATGGTCTGAAGAAGGCCCTGACAGCAGTCTAGGTTCTTCTGTGTCCATCTCAGTGGCTGGTGCTGCCACTCTGGAGCAAGTTCTGGGTGGAGGTTCTTCTGTGCCCAGCCATCTTCTTTGGGGGAAATAAAGGTGCTGTCAGGAGCCAGCATGTCTCTCTATCGTGAAAAGCTTTTTAATTAAACATTTCAAATGCCACATTATGCAGATCTCTGAGCATTTGAGGAATGTCTTTCCGTTAAGTAGGAATGACAATCAACTTCTATTCCCTAACAGCCAATGTGTTAGCTGTGCAGTCAGCTCCTCTGTCAACAGCTGGTGGTTAACTTTTAAACCCCTTGTCCCTCATAGCCCACAACTGCCATGGACCAAAGTTAACTTTTAATAGTTGTTTCTACATGGCTCCTAGCATGCATCCCACGCCTGATGCTTACTTTTTGTTATAAAAGGGGGCATGAAAGCTACCCTCTTATCCATAGCTTCAGAATTCTGGACTCTTGACTGTGATCCCAGTTAATTGGCAAGCTTTTGTGCCCCAGGGCGATTTTCTTTGTTTCTTTGTTTGTTTCTTTCTTTTTTTGAATAAAGTTTGTTTCTGGTTTAATAACCTTGTTGGTCTGTCCCCAATTATTGTGTGACCCAGGATCCAACAATCCATGATTAGGGAATGTCAGACTTAAGATATAAAAGGACAATAGGAATGGAAAACTCAGGATACAGAATATAGTGGCTGAATGGAGAACCATATGAACCCGCAGAATGATACATGAGAGAAACAGATACACTAGCAATTCCTTATGATCCTAATATAAGATGTCATCTCTCATTCCTCAGGTATGCTTGTACTTCACAGCCCTGAACTCATGGTCCTAGATGAATATAAAACATGCATGTGACCTAAATGCTGTCTTTCAGATTTCTCTAGATGAAATTACAGGTTAAGAATAATAAAGATTACAAGATGTCACTTCTTTTGATATTTAACCTACCATAATTAGGCAAATTATTTCAATTTTCCTAGTCTAAAAAGATAGTAGAAAAACAAAGTAAACAAGAAGCAAGAGTGAAAATAAGAATGTATTTGGCTACAATAAAATAAAGTGGAGAACAAAGAACAGGGATGACAGGAAAAAAAAAAGAAATAATAATCAAGGCAGAGAGAGAGGACTGGGGGAGAACACTATAGGTTTTTATTTCCTGCATGTGATCTTTCAATACACTGAGTTATTTCCCTGAATTTTAATTCCAGAATACTTGATTAAACTATACATTTCTTATTTGTTTGTTAATGGTTTCTTTCTTCTTGGGATCATATGAGTTGATATGATAGTGATACTGAAAATTCAAACATACTAAAGAGAAGCACCCCTCCCCGCAACCACCTCTCTCCTCCACACACACAGAATGGGGGATTGACTATTTATTATCTGTGGTTTCAGGCATCCACTGGAAGCCCTGATGCTTTGGAAGACATCGTTCACACAAAGGTGGGACTATGTATTCATACGGATTACAGTGAAAGATGTTCTCAAATACATTCAGAAACTCTCAGCACGTAGTACACATAAGAGCAATCAGTTTGGTTAGAGTACATTTGACTTGACCCAGCAGCAAACACCTGCTCAAAGCTTCCTTACCCCCTAGGTCTCTCCTCCAGAGGGGTAGGTGCATCCTCCCTGGAATTGAATTGTTTTTGCTCTCCTCCCTCATTGCAACTAAAGGTAATCAGTCTTGACTTCCCTATCTGATAACGGTGCAGCCATTGTGAGGAAAATGACTGGAGACACAGGATGGAAAGAAGATCCTGCCTTGTCTCTTTTACCTCGGTTTCCCACTCCTCTCAGTGATAGAATCCACACAATAGACCAGTTTTCTGGGAGGCTGGCAGATGCTTAAGACTAGGGCAGGCAGTGACCTTCCTCTTCACAACCTTTGCTCCAAATGACAACTGTTTTCTGTGCTCACATGTATTCCTTTGAAGAAAATTGATGCCAGTGTCCTAACTTTTGTACGTATTTCATTATTTGTGTGTGCATTTCATTATGTTTCTCTGTGTGTTGTTTAAGCTTATAAACATAAATTTTGTTCCTAATACCTCAGCTATTCTCAGCAAAACCTATCAGTTCATAGCAATCTTATTCAACAAATGCCTCCAGACATAGTTCAGTAGTCTCTCGTGGTGTGTATCTTATCTGAAAAAAAAAACAACAAACAAACAAACAAACCTCTCCTATGGGCCTGCAAATATCAGGTATCTGAAGTAGATAAAACCAGGTAAGTAGTGTGTCTCTTAGCTGCCATTCTAAGTCAGCCAATTTCTGCCTGAATGTATTTTAGCTCCACTGTATTCATCCTCCATCATGCATCCTTTGCTAATCTACTGTCTGCTTCTCTATGTGACTTCCTCAGTCAATATCATCATGACAGTTCTTTCTTCCATGACATTTCACTGACTTGTCGCCCAAGACAGCGAATCATACTAGGTTTTCTTTTCCTTTTTTTTTTCTTCTTCTTTTTTCTTTTTAATGTTTTGCTTTGTATTGTGCTGCTCACTTTTTTTTTTTACTAATTAATTAAGTAGTTTTTTTCTCAATCCTATCAAATTTCCCCCTCTCTCCCTCATCTCTTCCCTGTTCCTCCCCATAACCTCCTTCCCCCATTCACTCCTCCTCCTTTCTCTTCAGAAAAGTGTAGGTCTCCCATGTATATCAGCCAGCCATGGCATATCAGGCTGCAGTAAGATGAGGCACCTCCTCTCCTATTAAGGGCTGGATGAGGCAACCCAGTAGGAGAAAAGGGTCACAAAAGCAGGCAACAGAGTCAGAGACAGCCCCTGTTCCCACTGTTAGGAGTTCCATAAGAACACCAAGCTACACAACTGTCATATATATGCAGAGGACCTAAGTTTATCCCGTGCAAGCTTTCTGGTTGGTGGTTCAGTCTCTGTGAACCCTTGTGATCCCAGGTTAGTTAATTCTGTGGGTTTTCTTGTCTTTGCCAACCCAAAGTCCCAAAGTCCTTTCACAGTCCTTCCTTAAAACATGTTCAAGTCTGTCACAGCACTAACCCATGAACCTTGTACCCATTTCTCTCATAGTGTTTCTGTAGCTAGGCTAACGCACCATGACTGAAATAAATTGAGGATGAAAAATTTGTCTCATCTGACAACTCAGATCAGACTGATCACTGAAGCAAGTCAAGGCAGAAACTCAAGGCAAGAACCTAGTGGCAGAAACTGAGAGGCCATGGTAGAACACCACTTACTGACTTGCTCCCAAAACCTGGCTTAGCCTGCTTTCTTATACCATCCAGGACTATCTGCCCAGGGTTAGAAGCACACACAATGATTTGGACCCTAGAAAATAAATCAAGAAAATTCTCTACAGTGTTTCCTCCTGGGCAATCTTTTGGAGGCATTTTCTCAATTCCAGATATGTTTAAGTTTTTGTTAAATTAACAAAGTCTAACCACTGTCATTGATAAATTCCACCCAGAGGCCTTTTCTTCTTTTGTTTTTCTGTCTTTGAGATTTTACGTGAGTGAAAAGAGGATTGTTAACATTTGACATGTAAATTATGCTCATATGTGTTCTCTAGATCATGTGTCTCCAAGATTTCCCCTTCCTAGCAGAAAAGTCTTCCTATATCTACTTTTCTATTCTCAGTCACATTTTCCAGGGTATAGAATACGTGATATTCTCCTAAACTGACATAGATCCAAAGGAACGAAAAGATATGAAGATATGAAGAAAATGAAGTTTTTGTTGATATTGTTTCTTTTATTTTGCTCTATATTTGTCTCAGTTTTAGTTCCCCAAATTCCACTTAGTGTAGAATACAGACATTTTTTTTTTTCACTGTGGAACTGTTTATGTATCTCTGGCCTCCAGAATCTACATCTCCAAAAACTCCAATGGATGGAGATAGACATTTGTTTTTTTCTGTGTATATTTGGCTTGATCCTTAATCTTCTGTCTTTTATCAAGCGTTATTGTCTTCTTGGGATGGAAGAATGGCATTAAATCATCAAAAAACTCTATCCTAAGATTTATAGGAAAAATAAACTTAATGTGTTGAATCGTCCTGTTCTGAGTGACCTGAGTGGTAGCCAAGATTCTATTCTCATATTACCACCTTGGTTCCTAAGAGCTCCAGGTAATTCTTAGTGCATAGTTCATGAGTATGGCTTCTTATCCAAGCCTTAGGAACTGACTTTTAATGCTGCCCAACAGTCAGAAAATGCAGAGCATGAAATATATATTTATAGAATTAATTTTTCTTCTATGATATGACATTTTCTTCTGATCTTAAGTTAGAGACAGACACATCAGTAAGCATCAAGATTTTTGTCTCTATGTATGGCTTTTTATTTTGCTTTGTTTTGTTTTGGGAAGAAGTTTTAGACTAATTTTTAGAATATTAGATTCATTTTATGTTAGCATCCTAAAATGAATTTCATTATCACAAACACAGGGGCATGCAATGTATAGTAGCCTTTATTTATGTATAAATCAAAGAATTATCCAGTAGTTTACTTTTCCTGTGAAAAACAAAAGTATCTCATTAGTTCCCAAGCATGCACTACGTTTTGAAAATTAAGTACAGTAATGTTTTTTAAAGTAAACTTTCCATTATATTTCGTTAGTTATGCTTATTTAAATACTAGCTTTGCACACATTTATTTAAAATACATCCTTTGAACTTGATATACTCTAAAATACACTGCTATTTCTGTTACTCAAAGTCACTTTGCTTTCTTGTGCTTTTTTATGTTTATCTGTGTTGGAGTTTCAAATATGCTCTGGCTTTGGTTAAGTTCAATGTGATGTTTCAAAAGAAAGAATTCTTATATTCCATAGTGATTTAAAAAACTTAACTTCTCCATATATATTTTTGAAAAATGTTGAAAGATAAACACTTAATTTCTCTTATTATTTCAGAAAAAAAATGTTCTTATTTACAATTCCCTAGTCTCCCCCCAACACTCTGACCCAGAGAAACTATATAGCCATCATATTGTAACATCATAATACTGGCCTTCAGAGCTCAAAGGACACCTGTTTATATAGCTTATATTATTCATATAACATCTTACTGTTGTGCTTATTTCAGCCTATACTTATAATATACTGAAACCGTAGTGCCCCCTAAAGAGAAAACTTCAGGCATGCAAGGCATTAGCTTTTCTGATAAAGCCAGAACAAAGCTGTTACAATATATTTTCAAAGTAATACTTTTCTTTTGAAACAAAATACCACATTCAAATTAGCACATTACTGAATAATTGTCATGTTGGATGATAGGTCCAGATGTTCCATTTCCAATATAATTCTCAGTTGTTTGCATTATTTTTTTCATATGTGAGAAACAGACAAGATTGGTTGTGTTATAACATTTCACTAATGATTTCAATGTTTTTTTTTATTTTAGTGGAAATTTTTAATCATGTTTTTAGCTACTCAATACATAATTTAAAAAAAGAGAGGGATAATATTACTACATTATTTTTTACTAGTTAATCTTATAATTTATCCAAATACTAGTCAATATTCAAAATATTACTGGACCCATATCAGGTCCTTCATTAAAAGCCTCCATTACATTTAAGATTTCCATTTAAAGTTTAATTTTCATTTATATGCATATGTGACTGTGTGCCCTGTGAGTTACGGTGTCCAGGGTTGCCAGAAGTAGACCTGTATCCTCACAAGCTGGAGTTACATGCAGTTATGAACCATTCAGATAGGCTGTGAACTGAAATCTAGCCCTCTGGAAACACAGGAAGCACTCTTAACCTCTGAGCCATATGTCCAATCTTCATATTTTAGGGTTCAAATCATAAAAATATAATCATCTATAAGAACAGTTTTGTAATGTCAACAGCTTTTTAACTCTATTTACTGACCCTCTAGTAAATCTAATTTGATTGCCTGCTACTATCACTTATTGGGTCTTATCACTCAGGAGTCTATGTCAGTGATACTTTCTGATAAAGTCTGTCATATCTACCAAGTTACTATTACATTCTCTTCCTCTCATAATTAATGGAACTTTTTCTACATCTTCATCACAAGGGATCAATTCCATTGATAAGCAAGTGGCATCTCATCTTACCTACTGACATCTTTGCACAGGATAATAAACATCCTTAAAGCTTTATGAGTAGCTTCTGTGCTTTCCTATGAGATCCAAATGTCCCAAGCTCCCAGGAAACAACACTTCTAAAACCCATAGTGGCCAGAGAACCAACTCTAGAAAGTGCAAAATTTGTCAGTGGAAGGATGGTAAATAGAATGCACTAGACTGGGAATTCATGCTTAGGATCTTGGCCCCCTTCCTGACATCTATGAATATGTTATTTTACAAGACAAACAAGAGTTAGAGTTACAGAGAAAAGTAAATTCCTAACATGATGATCTTTCAATGAGAAATCTTAGATAAAATGGGATGTTAAATATAACCATGGAATTTTTAAAGAATAAAGTATCAGCCCTGAAAACATATATACAAGCAACATTATATGGACTGAACAGGCTATATTTAGGGATAAATGTTCATATGTATAAGAATGCAATAATTAGTGAAAAAAGAGACCATGAATTTGAAGAAGAGCATGGAGGGATTTATGTGAGGGCTTGGAGGGAGAAAGTTAAGAGAGAAATGTTGCAATTACATTATAATCTTAGAATAAAAGAATTAAAAAGGCAGAAAACTCAGAGAAGTGATGATTGACGAAGCCTGAGACACATACCAGGAGCTGAGGAGGACTCTACACAGTAGCTGACTGAAGATGGAAGAAGTAGAACATGAGATGAGGTAAGCATGACATCTAAAATCTTGTTCACTGCCAGCAAAACTTCAGGCTTGAAAACACAAGGCCCTGAACTTTGTTGACTACTCAAAGGAGCAGGAAAAGGGACTGTCCCCTAGATTCTGGAGCCTAGTATTTCTAGAGAGAAATGCACCTCTAATTTCTTCTGGAGTGTAGCCCTATGAGAATTTTCCTAACTTTGCAGCACGTGAAGATAACAGTGAGAGCTGGCAAGTACCACTGAATTGTGGTGGTCCTTCATTGCTAAAGGGACAGGTCTCACTTCTGAACAGGAATATATGCCTGTACGCTCCAGTAGTAATAGTTGACCGTACAGAAAAGCTGTGACAATGTTCCCTTTGATTCCAAACCCTCTTTTCTCTCCCTTTCACAAGGTCATCAATTTTCAGTTTTCGTTTTTTCCCAAGGATACCACGCTCCTAATTATTACCATTTTCTTCACACGGGATTTACAAGCCATCTCTTAGTCTATTGATACATGTTAATAGATACTCAGCTTTGCTTTCTGAAAGTTAATTTGTAACTTTGGAAGACTGCTTTCAAGAGAAACCTTTACGTGCACACTGAAGGCACGTTTTTATTTTTATTTATTTTTTTTATTTCTTATGGCACCTATTTAAATGGGTCAATCTCATTTTAAATTCATGACATATTATTACCACAGTTATATTAATTCTTACTTTAAAAATGGTATTATTTTAGATTTGGTTGGAATATGTTAATTTTACACATTAGTTGGGATTTAATGTGATATTTTAACACATGCATACAATGCGAAATAAAATCTGATCTATTATCTGTGTTCTGCCATTGCATAATCATTTGTAACTTCTAGTTACTACATTTTAGTCTTTTCATAGAAAAAATATATGTGGTGTTTATCATTTTATATACAATTTATTTACTTCTAGTCATATTTCCTATAGTTCCAGCTACCACATAACAAGTAACAAAATTTACTCTTCTTTATGGTTATCCAGCATTCTTTTGGGTAAATATGTATTCATTCATTCATTCATTCATTATCTCTTCATGAACATATAGGTTGTGCTATCTTTGCTATTATGAATAAACAAGACAAAGATGGTGCACATTAAAATGTCTTTTTGCTATGCTTATTTTATTTTCTTTTATGCATAGAAAGATCATACTAAGCATTTGATGAATGGGGAAATGCTAGAAACATTTCAAGATCTAGAAGGAGACAAGGTGTCTATTTTCACTGTTTTAATTTTGTAGATGGCTAGAAGTGTAGCTGCAGCAATTAGGCAAGAAATAAATTAAAATTAAAGCACTCCCAATATAGGAGGAGGAAGTCAAATTATCCCTTTTCGTATGTGATAAGATTATATCTGGAGAAAAACCTAAGGACTGCATTCAATAAGATACGCAAATTCAGTAAAGTTTCAGAATACAAAAATCAACATGCAAAATCCAGTAGCATGTTTACATATCAGTAATGGATTTGCTGAGAAGGAAATAATAAGAATAATCCTATCACAAAAGCTAAAACCAAAACAAGGCCTAAAATACATGAGATATATTTAATGAACAAGTAAAGGACCACCACAATGAGTGTTATAAAATGCTGATGAGTAAAATTTTAATTGATGCATAAAAATACATAAACTTCCAAAATTAATGAATCAGAAAAGTAAGTATCCACACTACCCAAAGCCATTAATAGGCTCCCTGAAGTCCACACGGTATTTCTCACAGAACTAGAAAATTGTTGCATTCTTATTTATTTATTTTTTTTCTCATTTTCCTTTACCTAGTTCTGTTCTTTCCCACGATCCATGTGAATAATCTTAGGAATGTCATTAAAATGACTTTTAGTAAGAATGTTTGTGAAAACACAGTTTTGCTCACAGTGTTACATGATATGCTATTTTTCTCCATCTTGCATCATGATTGTTTCCGTGATATTTCTGTCAGTATTGCTAGAAGGTATTTTTATCCATGACTTCAACCTTCTGCATAATGCACAAAACTTCTTCATCGACACATTTCACTTTCTTTTGTCAATTCTTTGTATGATATTGTCTTCTCTTTTTTTTTTTCTCACACTCATGGGCGCACAAACATGTCAGGAGAGTTTTACCTGCTCTTAGCTACAGCTACTTTCCCCCTGGCTGAAAATCTCTCCAAAAACAGTGTATTAACTTGTACTCTTCACAATGGGGGAAAAAAAGTGTACTTTTCCTCCTATTTAATAATACTGTATATTTTCTGACTTTATAGTTTTGATAAGCATATTTATAATCTAGTTATATTCTCTAACATATTTGTCTTTGCTTTTTTTGAGTTTTGAACGTTTTTATTTTATTTATTTTTTCTTCATTAACAATGTTTTTATTCATTTTACATACCAATTACAGATCCCCCTCGCTTCCCTCCTCCCATTCCCCCCCACACCCCCACAGCCTCCGCCCCCCAATCCACACTCCATTACCTCCTCCAAAAAGGTAAGGCCTCCCATGGGGAGTCAGCAAAGCCTGGTACATTCAGTTGAGGCAGTC
Organism: Peromyscus aztecus; assembly: GCA_902168405.1. NCBI lineage: Eukaryota > Metazoa > Chordata > Mammalia > Rodentia > Cricetidae > Peromyscus > Peromyscus aztecus. The sequence continues at coordinate 46,470 of CABHPQ010169903.1, forward strand.
CAAGTCCATCCCCCTGCATCAAGGCTGTGCAAGGTGTCCCGCCATAGATAATGGGCTCCAAAAAGCCAGCTCATGCACCAGGGACAGGTCCTGATCCTATGGCCAGGGGCCCTTTAAGCAGACCAAGTTACAAAACTGTCTTGCTTATGCAGTGGGCCTAGTCCAGTCCCATGCAGGCTCCACAGCTATAGCAATAGTGGAGAGAGTGCCTGAGTGCTTACCCTGGTAATCAGATCGGTGAATACCCTAACCGTCATCATAGAGCCTTCATCCAGTAACTGATGGAAGCAGATGCTGAGATCCAAAGTCAAGCACCAGGCCGAGCTCCAGGAGTCAAGTCGAAGAGAGGGAAAAGGAATTCTATGAGCAAGGGGCATCAAGATCATGATGGGGAAACCTAAAGAGACAATCAAACCAAACTAAGGGGAACTCATGAACTTTAGTTTTTTTTAATACAAAGTTTTCATTGAACACAGTTTTACAAGTATTTTCTCCTAGTTTGTAGCCCCTCATTTCAATCTTGTAACTATCTTTTATAGAACAAGGGTTTTTTGTTTTTGTTTTTGTTTTTTTTTAGCTTTGATGAAATACAATTAATCAATTTTTCTTTTAATATTTTTTGTATGGATCATGATTTTTGTCTGTTTTCTTTTAGAAGACCGTTCTATGTTTTACTCCTGTTTCTATGATACATTTTAGTTTTTTGTAAAGTGCAAGATATAGGCTCAGGTGTTTTGTGTTGGTTTGCTCCTTTTTTTTCTTTCACGTAGCTGAATAATTCGTAGCTGAGTAATTCTTTTGGCCTTATTCATTGTAAGAATGATCTTTTCTTGATGTTTGATACATAAAAGAGACTTTTTTTCTAGGTACACTCTCTTTAGGTCACCCTTGTTAGCCTGGAATGTAGACTAGATTTGCCTTAAAGTCACAGAAATGTACCTGCATCTGTCACCCAAGTACTGGGATTAAAAGTATATGCCACCATTCCTTGCTATAAAACTTACTATGTTAGTTAGGATAATGAAAAACTGTCATATCCAATACAATTATACAAAAATTTTCTGATTTTGGTTAACTTTTTATAGAAATTTAAAAAATATTTTTCACAATCTCAGATCTATAAGAATACCTGTAAGTTTTTCTTATGTTTAGCATATATTTAGATTTTAACTTCATTGTATTATTTGAATTTAGAGTAAATTTTTATGAATACTGTGAGTTATAAAATCTTTCTTTTCAACAATATATACTATTCCCAAAAGACAGTGTCTATTCTCCTTGTCTCTATTTGTAAAATAAAGGACTACTGTTCTTTTCTTGATCATTTCCTACTTACCAAGTTCAAATAAACTATTTAAATATCTCTGAATAGCTATAATATGTTAATATCAAGTAGAAAATCATAGTGTTTGTTTCTTTATTATTAATGAATAAAATCAGCTTAATATATATGATCTAAATATAAAGTTTGTCAAAACTTTCTATAATTTTGGTAGTGCTTTCCCAATAAACAGCCTGGTATCTTAAATACATGTTTTAAAAATGTATTCATGCTAACCAAACTCTACAACTATTTCCTCTTTGAGCTGTTTTGTAATTTAATAAAAACTTTAAATTCTAAGTCACAAGGAGAGTGACCTTACCTCTCATGTCACTGGGTTTCACCACTGTTACTTCCTTAACTTATCATGATGTCCTCAGTGAAGATTCCTGATTACTCTACAATGGCGGCAAAGTAGGACTCTCATCTTGGTTCCTAGTAAGGCTAGTTTAATCTTTTACTCACAGCTAAAGATTAGATGCTGCCACAGGGCAGCCCCTCACAGAAAGGCTTGGTGTAGCGGTACAGATGATGTATACTCTATATTTGAGTTTACCTATCAGTCCTTAGTACATATCAATTTGATATATGAATATTTTAATTATCTGTCCTAATGAAATTTAATCTTCAGGAGAATACTATCATTAAATTATGAGATTCTCATTCAATACTGAATTTAATGAACAATTAGCTATAGAATAATTCTGTGTAAGTAAAAATTAATGTATATACAGGCAATTTATTCATGATCACATAAGACATTATACCTCCAGAAATATATGACTCGAAGATTTCTTTCTATGGATGGTACAAACATTTTAAACTCTTGTGTGCATATTTTGAGGAAATTTAGGTGGTAGCTTATACATATTATGTACAGATCCTTCTTTATTTTAAATAAGAAAATATTTTGTAATGAAAAAAATGGGTAGATGTGGGAAAATAAATAGTAGATTTGGGAATAGGGGAAGATTAATAGCATGGAGATGTGAAAAGGAAAACCTGAATTTTATATCTTAAAAATTGAAACCAAGGCTGCTTATTAAAGAAACCCACACAATTTTTGAGCAGGAGAGTTAAAAACACAATCTGTCATTTGACCTCTTTGCTACTTCCAAAAAAGTATTACAGTATGGTAATTGCAAATAGTAACACTCATTTGAATGTGTCATAACTGTTCAGTTTGTGTAAATATGTCTTCATGATCTCATGTTGAAGCAAATGACCTAATTCCCTAAGGATTTTTTTTTTTTTGCCTTTCCAGAATTCCTTATTTATCCTTATTTATCATGCAAATCATGCCACTAGTTTCTTAGACAAAAGTAATTTGCTACATAGGATGCTGGAATAATTGAAAATTGATGAGTCAGAGGATGTGGTCATGCTACTCTGAAACACGTTATGTTATTAATGATTGTATATGTTTGTTTCTTCTGTAGTTTATTTTCAAGCTCTAACCACAGAATATGGAGACACAAAAGCAGAAGGTAGTGAAAACTTTTCCAGTTCAGTCTTGAGGCTGGTGTGCTCTGTGACCGAGAATCTGTGGTTGTGTGCTTGATAAGCATGTCTTGTTTTAGACAGATACAAATGTATAGATTATTCATTACCAGAAAGAACTATCCAGGTTTCCTTATTTACATAAGCTTTTTCTTTGTGTTGGGGAGTATTCTTTCTCAGCGTATTACCAATACAGATGTTATAAATTAGTAGAAAATTCTTTATGGCCTTTCCTAACCAATACAATAGTTTCAGATTCCTGTGATGGAGATAAATGTGGGTTTGGAAAGAGAGTTTTCAGAGTCATTCTAAATTCTTCATGCAAGTGTTTCACCCCACCCATTCTGTATTTACTACTCTATATATTTAGTGAAAATTGGTCATTGAGAACATTTAAAAACCTGAGTCTCGGGATCCTAGGTGTGTAGAAACAGCTGGGTGAGCAGCAGAAAGTGTTGCTCTGTGAGGAGGAAAACAAACATAAATAATCCATAATTAAGGATGATAAGGAACAGTTGCTATTGTTTCTTTTGTTTGGCAATTAGTAATCACATGAAATGAAAATTGTTTCCTTTCAGGCAGCTTCCACATCATTTTTGTGTGGATTCACGTGCAGAGTTATTGATATATCATTGAGATCTTTTTAGGTTACTGTATTATCTTCAGTAAACCACACCTTTATGTAACCAAATGATCAGCGAAAGTCTTCAAGATGCAATACCTCAACATAAACGATAAAGAACAGTTCATGTTAATTTTACTCTTACTTCATTATGTTTATTTTTGAGGGGGTGGAGTGATAAATCACATAAATGCAACCACTCTAATCCCAGAAATTCTGTAAAGTTGAAATGACATTCATTTCAAATCATAACAAAACACGTTCTGTGCTCTGTTGACAGTTCATTGCAGTTGACCCCTTACACTACTCTACATTTTCACAATCGCTTTAGGACAAAACACCTCATTTGCTTATTTTGTTTTCCAAGTGCTTAAATTGGTCATAGTGGCCAACACCTATCTAATCCATTGAGGAATCTAAGGTAAGAAGACCCTAAGTTTGAGGTCCCAGAAAGCTTGGGAAACTTAGCAAGATCTTCTTTCAATAAAAGAAAAAGAAACAAATGAAAATAAAATCAGGAATAATGTGCATTTATTGTCACTGTCACACATGGTAATATGTGAGTTCCTAGCTTCAAAATTCAGCAGCTGAAAGAAGAAAATGCTTCAGCAGTGAAAGTATTCAAAGTCCTGATGTACTCTCAGCCTGGAGTGATCACTAAACCATTTGAGAAACGTTATAGATGAATACATATAAATGAAGATTATTTGTGAAATTAAGATCAACATTTTACTATTGTATTTAAGCTTGAAAAACATTTGTACCAACACTTGTGGTTTTACTATGTTGATTTGTAAACAGACGTGATTAAAACTTATGTCATGTTTGGTACAAACACCAGTATTAAAATTGTTATAATAAGGCTGGAAACACAACTTTGTGGTTAAGAGTGTGTACTGCTCCTGTAGATGACCTAAGTTTGGGTCCCAACACACATACATGTCAGGCACCCCCCAATGCCTGTAACTCCAGCTCTAGGGGATCCAGTGTCTGCTTTTCAACTCCACTGGCAGCTACGTAAATGGATGTTTCTCTCCTGCCTACCTGTTCTCAAATACCTGGCAGCCGCTTCCCAAATAATTGACTGGGAGGCTTAATACTACTTATAAATGCTTGACCAATAGTTCAGGCTTGGTATTAGCAAATGCTTACTTTTAAATTAACCCATATTTCTATTTACAATCTGCCACGTGGTGGTACCTTTACTAGCATGGTATGTTGTTCGTCTCTTGCTCCCTCTGCCTCTGACTGGTGACTTCTCACTCTTCCCTTCTCCTTCCCAGTGTTCTCGGTTTGCCTCTCCTGCCTAACTTTATTCTGTTCAGCTATTGGCCAGTCAGGTTGTTTATTAAACCAATCACAGTGACAAGTCTTCACAGTGTACAAAGCGGTTTTCCATAGCACAGCTACACTCACGTGTGCAAATATCCCCACCTAGACACACATATAAACATAAAGTATAATAATACATCTTTAAATATTGCTATGATAATCAAATAAATTTTATAACTTCCAAAACCTGTAATTAACCCTGCTTGGTAAGGAAAGAACTTTAACAATACATAGGTCATATATTTCTATGAAATGGTCATGTGGAAAATCTCTTTCAATTTCAGTTCCACAATGCCTATTGCAATTATGTCTAATGTGATGTCAAATTTAAAATATGATTTTTTCAATCAACTGCTGGGGACGGCATATAAGATGGCTGATGTGCTGCCAGCAGAGACTGGAGAAAAGGGGACCTGAGATTGTGGACCATCAACCCTCTGTGTGTTCCCCCCCAGATCTTCTGCTTAGCATGCCTCTAGAGGGCCAAGGCAGAAATGCCTACATGTCCCAAGGTCATGCTTTATGGCGTGCACATGTCATGCCCTCCTCCATATAAATATTTCTTGTAATACTAGTCTTTTTCTTCTATCTGATCTTCATGTTCTGTGTTCCTAGATCAATGGTGATTTCTGTGATACAGGAAAGGAGTGAAGTAAATTTCACAGGAAATTATACAGAGATGATCACTCAGGCTGAGGCTAAGGCAGTTATGCAGTTCATGGGAAAGAATCTGCAGCCTGGGGAAACTTTTTAGGCTTGGATAAAATGTACCAAATATGTGGTCAACTATAGCACATGGTATGATGTGTATCAACACACTGGACTTAAATTGGCCATGATGAATAATTCGGTTTCTAAGGATATTCCAAGGACAGTGTGTAAAACTTGAGACCCTAAGGGGTATTGGCTGAAGACTATGAATGGATTAACGTATAGATGGGATGACAAACTAAAAGTGTGGGAACCTAGAATGGGAGGAAAATAGTGGCCTCCTTCAAGAAAGGGAGACGGCAACTTTAATTCAGATACTTTTTATTCCTCCTGAAGGAGTGTGGAGATAATGTGACAATTGATGGAGTGATTGCTACAAGCTTTGCTGGGTTCCTAGATTGAAAAGAGCTGCCAAGAAAGGTGAGCTTCCTTTCATAGAAGCTCTATAAATTAGATTAGGTCTACCTTGAAATTGTTGGATATAGAAGGACAGAAGTTGCTGACTTGCAGGGACAGATTTCTTTTCTGAGGTCATTGTAGCCCACCAGTCATGGGGCTCAGTGTTTGCAGAGGGCTGAGGAGGAACTTAGGCGGCTACAGGCATCTTGAGGTTGGAGCAGACTGTGTGAGAAGGAAATGACTGGTACATTGACTTATTTTTACCTTTTTTGCGAAATTGCGTGTTGCTAGCCCTTGGGTCAAGTGCTCAAAAGATTGTATAATCATTAATAATAAAAATAGATTATGCTTGCTTTGGTGTTAAATCTGGGATATATCCTGTGTTTAGTAAAAGATGATGAAGAATATATTGGTAATTTTCGAACAATAATTTTTGGAATCATGAGAACATTTTGTATTGGGTGATTTCCCTTTTCCTTTCTGTTCCCCCTTTACTTATGATAATAAAAGACTGAGGTTACTAGGGCAAAAGCAGAAACTAAAGTAAGAGAAGTTAGAGAAGTAGCTAAGAGAAGTTAGAGAAGTTAGAGAAGCTAAGAGAAGTTGGAGACGCTAAGAGAAGCTAAGAGAAACTAAGAGAAGCTAAGAGACGCTAGGGAAGCAAAAGAAACTTAGCAACTGCAGAAGCCTGAAGTGACCTGTCGGCTTGCACGTTATTGTACCTTCCAGATATCCCATCCTTCAGACCCCTGAAACTGCTGAGGCTGGTCCCCAGCAATCAACATTAAAGATAGTTGAATGATGTATGTAGTTTATTAATTTCATATACTTATTCAAAATTTAGATATTAATGTGCATTCATGCATTAGTCATATATTACTCGATTTATTTTACAATATAGTCACACTTTCAATAAAATTTGGTTTCAATGAATGATCTCAACATCAGAGTTTCAGATTACACCTCTCAAGAAAACATTGATTTAAGGGCTAGAGAGACAGTTCAGCAATTAGGAGCATTGACTGCTTTTTCAAAGGACCCAGATTCAATTCTCAGGACCTACATGGTAGCTCACAACCATCTGTAACTCCAGTTGCAAGAGATACCATGGCCTTTTCTGGCCTCCCCTAACACTGGGCAAGCATTCAGTGCACAGACATTCAGGCAGGAAGACCATCCATACACATAAAATAAAATAAAATAATTTTAAAATAAAATGTTGATCTTACTGTTTTTAAATACAGTAATATTAAGCTGTTATATTGTTTATATAATCTTTTAAAATTAATAGAGTATTTATTTTTTGATGTTTTGGATTGAACTCAAGGTCTTTCACATGATAATCATACATTCTATATAGACTATAATCTAGCCATTCATTATCCCTAACTGATAAATATAAACCTAAAAGTAGTTCATATTCATTGGCCATCACATGATGGTCCAATCCGTGTCTCCTTTGTGCAGTATTTACATTAGATTACATAGGTATTTCCTTGGACATTTATTATTCCATTATAATGTATCACTTTAAGCTGCTTTGTTTTAGTTTTTAGAGATGTATAGTAATCATTGTTACTATCATTTTTCTTCTGTGCATTACACACAGAAATATCTTAGACTAGCTTTTTATAACTTAGTAGTATTCATTTAACATTTCCCAATCTGTTCTTCTTTTTACTCTCTCCGTCTTCAGACAATGACAGTTCCATGAAGCTCCTTTGTGAGAACTCCTTCACACTTGTGCATGAGTGAGCTCATTCAGCATCTGCTATCCTGAGCCTCAAAATATGGTGTCTTCAGGCATATGTGAATGTTAGCTGTTAAGTCAATGATAGCCAAGCTACAATCTGTAGAACTACAGAGGTTAATTATAGAGGAAGGGACGAGATAGGGGTGACAGATAGATCTCCCTGGGGAAGGGAAATAGAATAGATAGTTATGGGTGGGGGTGGACTTGAATGGGATGATCAAATGGTTGGAGAGGGGGAGGAGAATAAGAAGAGGGAATGTAACTGATGTTTTCCTGTGCTCACCTGGCACCACGGTCCCATAGCCACTTATAAAATTCCTGTCTCCTGCCTGGTCCTGTAACTGCTCAGACCCAAGTAAACACACAGAGGCTTATATTAATTAAAACTGCTCAGCCATTAGCTGAGGTTAACTACTGACTAGCTCTTACAGTTAAACTCAGCCCATTTCTGTTAATCTATATGTCCCCACGTGTTCCGTGGCTTTACCTGTGTGCCATTACATGCTGCTCCCTGGACAGTGGGCTGGTGTCTCTTGACTCAGCTCTCCTCTTCCCAGAATTCCCCTTGTCTCCTTATCCTGCCTATACATCCTGCCTGACTACTGGCCAATCAGTGTTTTATTAAACCAGTGTACAAAAGCATTATTCCACAGCAAGGGAATACAGGGAAATGCAGGGAATGCAGAGAATACAGCTAAAATTAAGGTCCATTAATGGTCGGTATGGAAACTTAATACCATAGACACTTCTAAAACATATACATATAGAAAGGTAGTCTAAATGAAATGAGCTAGACATCTCCTATTACCAAATGAAGCTTTCAGTACTGGGTACAGAGTACATCTAATTGAATTGTTTACCAACGGGTGCGCATGGAAAACTCCAGACCACTCAGGCTTTTGCCAAGGCTGTTGTTTGCTCTCCACAAGCTGACATCAATGTTGTGTCACTGAAGACAGCACCTATACAACCCATTGAACACTGATTAGTCAAGCTGGTTCCTACTTAAGCCTTAATCCCTACTGACTGATGTCCTTGGTACCAGAAGGTACTCTGCATACTACCAAAGGAGAAAGCTAAACACTAATCCAACTAAAACCCTTTTGATCTACAATAGTGCCCTGCCTATAAGATATACCAGGGCAATGGTGCCTCAAGCTTGTGGAAGTAGCCAATCAACATCTGATTTGACTTGAGGCCCACTCCATGACATGGAACCCATACCCCACAATGCTTGGATGACCAAGAACCTGAGACTAGATAGCCCAGGAACCTAGGGTAAGCCCAATTATTACTACCAAAGAAATGTGCAATAAAATGACTCATAATGACATTCTGCTATACTAATAGATCAGTGTCTTGATCAGCCATCATCAGAGAACCTTCTTCCTGTAGCAGGTGGGAACAAATAGAGAGAGACCCACAGCCAGACAATACACAAACAGAGACCTAGGAACACTCAGCCATAAGTGGGATGTCTCCATCAAATCCCTCCCCTCAGGGCTCAGGGAATTCTGTGGAAAAGAAGGCATAAGGAGTTTAAGAGCCAGAGGGGATGGAGGACAACAAGGAAACAAGGTCTTTCAAACACAGCAGGATGAATGCACATGTGAACTCACTGAGACTGAGGCTAACATGAACAGGACCTGCAAAGATCTGCACTAGAGCAGAAAGGAAAAATGAACATAGGTCCCCATCCCTAACCAAGAAGCTTTCCCCAATTGATAACCACTTGCATACGAAAATTTAACTTTCTCCAAGGCAGTCTTAGTGGAGAAATCAACTATTCTTAAGGTAGGCTGCATGTCCAGCAGTATATGGCCTATAGAAGACAACTCACAGGCATCTTTGGAAGTTCCTTTTCTCATAGTGTCCTATCGGGGCTTACGTTTTTTTTATTTCTTTCCTTTTAAAATTAATTTATCTCTTCTATTTATTGTACAGGTCCTCTGGATATACATTATGGCTTCCAGTTCTGTGTTTTTAATGGGATTCTTGAGTGTTCAAATGATGATTCTCTGATCCCATATCTGATGTTTGTGCCTTATTTTAGGTTCTTTTCCTTCTGTTTGTTGTGTCCTATTCTGATGTGTTTGTTTTTGTTTTGTCTTACTATATAATATTTTATTTTATCATTATACCTCAAATACCTGTTTGTTTTCTAAGGAGAGATCAAAAGTGGGTGGCTCTGGAAGAGAGAGGAGGTGGGAAGGAATTGGGAGGAGCAGAGGGAGGGGAAGCAGTAATCAGGAAATATTATTAAAAAAAGTTACCCGACTATTTTCAATAAAAGTAAAAAGAAGAAAAACATCTGCCGTAAAGCCTTAAACAGTAGTATTTCTTTAGAGTTAAAGAATGTAGGTTACACTGCGACCCTCCAATCACAGTCTAAAGGATGACAAATGAGTCATTCTGTCATTATTGTGTCAGGAGGGGACTGAGCCTGTCCTATGCATTTCTGGCTAAAGCCGTAGATGTCAAAACTTACTGCATCCCTCTCACCATACATGACGTTGAGATGCCCTATTAACAGAGTCTCCTGAGTGTTCATTTTCCTCACCTCAGAGAAGCCCTTTGATACTTTGCCTCTCAACCTATTGATTTTGTAGAGTGGTGAGCAAGGGATGGAAGGCTTATTGGATAAACTCATATATATTCATACAAGAAGGACTTGTCATTAAATATAGAAGTGGGCACATTTCTAAGCATGCTCGGTTAAAGATCACCTGTCTCATTTAAAATAATGGCAAATCCAAAGGCTTCAGGTAGAAAATTTATAATTATACAGGCAAAATGAAATCTAAGTCACCTAGTAAAAGCGTGCGTTTATTTGGGAGGGCTCTTTTTAATTTCTCTGAAAGACTTTATCTAAAATAAATAAAATAAAAGCAACAAAAATAAGGCAACTTGAAAAGCCCATTGGCTCACTTAAAGTATCAGCTACTTCCTATCATTCAGGGTACAAGCCTAAGTAGAGGATGACATTCATTCAAACCCATGAGGGGCATTAGGTCAATCTAACATTTGCAATCATGGCAAAGCAATTTAGAAAATGATTCTTTTTTTGTTTGTTTGTTTTGGTTTTTTTTTTTTTTTGAGACAGGGTTTCTCTGTGTAGAACTTGCTTTGGGGACCAGGCTGGCCTTGAACTCACAGAGATCCACCTGCCTCTGCCTCCCGAGTACTGGGATTAAAGGCGTGTGCCACCAACGCCCGGCTGATTCTTTTCTTTATAACATTCTTTTCTTTTAATTCCTTGTGCAATACTGGAATATTTTTATTTTCCATATGCGTGCTTTTCATATTCTTTCCAATTCCCCATAAATTCTGGTTACTGTGTGACTAGTAAAATACTTATTTTAGTACTTAATATGGTTTTACTTATATTTTTGGTAGTGAGCCTAGCCTATAAGGTCCAGCAATCCCTGAGGCTGCATGGGTCAGCCCTAAGTTCTTTGCATATGTGTTGTAGTTGTTGACTTAGTGTTTTATGGGGACTCCTGACAGTTGGAGTAGAGGCGTCTCTGACTCTTTTGCCTGCCCTTGGGATCCTTTTCCTCCTAGTGGGTTGCCTCACCCAGCCTTGATTTGAGAGTTCGTGTTCGGTTTTATTGTACCTTGTTGTGCCATATTTTGTTGATGTCCCTGGGAGGCCTTCTCTTTTCTGGGGGGAGGTTGGGGATGGATCTAGGGAAGAGGGGACATCACAGTAGGGAGGGGGGGTAAACTTGGAGGAATGGATGGAGGGGAAGCAGCTGTAGAGATGTATTGCATAACAAAGAAAAGAATCATGTAATGAAAAAACAAGCAAGCAAACAAACTAATGAAAACACTTTGAGGTGTATTTCTTGAAACACTAATTTGCTTTTAAACCATTACTTCTAACTAAAAAAGTGTTATCATTTCTGATAAAGATCATGTGATTTAAAATTGTGTTTTAAGTATTATATTTAAAACGTTGAAAAAAGACAAAAATGTAAAACACATGAACTTATTCTCTCACACAATAGAAAGAAAATAATGAATGATTCAACATAAAAATAGTGGTTTTACTTCCTAGAGGAAGGCTTTTTAGTATTTGATGAAGTATTTTAACCCATAGTTAAATTTTTAAATTACTATATGACCACAATGTAGAATTGTTATGTACTATCTAATAAATGTCACTGGTATATCAGAAACAAAGAAACTCATAATTGTTATTTTCATGTATCAATTAATTATCTAATATCTAAGAAAATTTCCTTCCTGTTCCTTTAAGTACAAATAATTATTAATAACATTTTTGCAGGGACAGTTTTCCTCCATTTGCTTAACTTCCATTACTAAATTTGAATTGGGGAAAACTACAAAGTTAACACAGAATTTGAACACACTAATTTTTAAAACTTCCAATGATAATGATTAATAATAATCTATATGATGTGAATGTCAATAAAGTATTCCTCATCATACTTGAATATAGAACTCTATTTTGAAACTCTGAATGTGTTAGCAATTACTGTTTAACTAATGTGTCCCTTAAATCTGCCATATTTTTAAATACATGTGAGAATTCACAGATTTCTGACTATTGCTTATCAAGATAATATATGATTAATTCTGTATGCAGTAACTGCACACTACACACATACACAGAATAAGTAAATGAATGTCATACCCCTGTTCCTTGATTTTTGGATTGGCAATGTATATCCTGTGCCTTTTTGTTAGAAGAATGTAATTTGCTTTTTGATTTCACCAGGGGTAACAGCTAGGAGCTTGCCTTGTGCCTCAGAAGACATGATAGTCTTTTAAATTTTTAATAGTGCTGAGACTGTGAAAGACTGTGACAGTTGTTGAAGTTTAACTAAATGCATTTTGTGTTATGAGGCCATGAGGCTACAGGCCAGGAGTGGGATGTGATCGTTTGAATGAGAGATGTCTCCCATAGGTTCACATATTTGAACACTGGATTCCCAGTCAAAGTGCTAGTGCTGTTGGGGAAGAAGAAATAGCCTTGATGAGGAAGTACAGAACTGGGGCCCATAATCTCCTCCTCCTTCCGGCCCTCTCACTACTTTCTGTCTGTGGTTGAAGACATGCTCTCTCAGCTTCCTTCTCTTGCTGCCATGCCTGCTGCTTGCTACTGTCTTTCACAGGCCTGATGGGCACTTATTCCTCTGGAACAACATGCCAGAACAAACTCTTTCTTCCATAATTTGCTTTTGGTTACGGTGTTTTATGATAGCACTTGGAAAGTAACTAACACGTCAGGTATTGTTTGATTTCCATATTGCAGAGTATGGAATTCCAGAACATTTTCTCTTCTCTTACTTTGGAGCCTACATTAGTGGTAGTAATAATGGCACTAGCAACAATTTTTTCATTTGGTTATAAAAATTGAGTTCACGCAGATAATTTCTCATGGAAACAATGAGTAGTTAGTGTTGGTTTACCTGAATATGAAGGGAACACACACACACTCCCACATTTGTACACACACACACACACACACACACACACATACACACACACACACACACACAAATAGATACATACAGACACATATACAGTCATAGAAATAAAATAAGTGTGCTGGTTTGCTTGCACTGTGTGTGTTTTGAATGTTTGTAGTCAGAGAGGTGTGGAATTGCAGCTGTGCACTAAGGACACACTTCTCACTTTCTTGCTGAAACACAATTTCCAATTTTTAGAAAACTGTGTATGTTATATCTCTGTAAGGATGAAAGTATAGAAAGTGCATAAAATCTCTGCTTCAGATTACTGTCATAAATAAATTTTGTGACAGGCAGAAGGGGAACAGTTGCTATCATTATGTTAGCATTGAAATTAAGCAAGATGTTAATAACCCTCTTTATGTTTCTGTAAAAGTAATACTTTGTTTGTTTGACAAATTTAACTGAATCTTATGACATTCAGTAGATGGATTAAAAATAATGAAAACACAGATGTGTGATCTGCTTGAGTTCCTGAATATCATTATGACAGGTAATAAATAAGCCGCAGACAGTAAACAGGAACATGTACTTAAGTAAGCACGGCTTTGAAAATGTGTTCACAAATGGCTTGAACCAATAGAAGGCAAACCACATTCAACAAGGATGCAATAAATGAAAATAATAAACACTGAATTCAAGGAAATAAGACTAATTTTATGTAAATGATTTTATTTAGTAAGATAGAATCAAGAAATAGGTGCTATTCTGAGTAAATTAAATTGAGTCTAAATATTCAGTTTTTTGTAAATATGTGGTCTATTTGAAAAATGGGTATGATTTTTTAAATTTCAATTTTTTTACTAAAAAAATTCCTCTGTGCATAATCTACATATTTCCTTCAATTTCTCTGATGAGATTTACGAACACCTGCATGAATTACAATTCTTTGAGTTGATTTCAGTATAAATATATTACATTTTATAGGAAAATCTACTTGTTCTTTTAAACATTTTATCTTTAGTGGACAGAAAAATTGAGTGAAAATTAGATGACAATTTAAAAATTACTTCAAAATCATTGAAACAAATATGAATGTACATCCCTAAGCTGTACTATGGATATTATTTTTTGATAAATTTAATGTGTGTTTATGCATAATTTGTTTGTATCGTGTGCACATGTATGTGATTATATGTGCCCATGAGAGTGTGTTTGTGAGTATGTGCACTTGCCTGCCCCAGCATCCACATGGAAGACAGAGGATGCCCTCCCTTGTCACTTGACATTCTCTCCCTCCCTCCTTGTTTGGGGTGAGGCCTCATTCACTGCTATAGGCTCCTCAGCTCCCAAGTTTCTAGGTGTTGCCCTATCTCTGTCATCTATCTTGTCCCAGGCATGTTAGAATTACATGGATGTATGCCCCTCACCTGGTTTTGTGTAGGTTCTGAGAATGTCAGTCCATCTGATGTAGAAAGTACTTTGTACTCTGGTCCACCTCTCCAGCCCTGCTGATTTTTTTCAAAAAGCAGTTTGGAAACATTGTGATTTTAATAGAGTACTAGATTCGAAAGGATAACTAGCCACGCTGCAGATAATAAGAGATGGGCAGAATGTTCATCCTTCAAGGGATTATGTATCCAGCCCTCTGCCCCAAGGCTCGGGAATAATCGCAGAAGAGTGGGAAGAAAGAATGTAAGAGCCAGTGGTGGCGAACAACCACAGGAAACTTCTTCTGTATGCAATGGGGTAGCTGTATATACAAATACAGAGCCTTTGAAGCAGCCTGCATAAAACCTGAGCAAGTCCAAACCAAACCAAATTCAAGCATGCAGAATAGACACACAATTGCACGTCTAGCCATGCAGATATTAGCCATTGTTCAGTGTTTTAGAGACAGACAGAAAGACAGACAGAGTTACAGAGACAGAGACAGAAAGCCATTTTGCTTTAAGAGTGTGACACCTGGTAAGTTTATCACTTTCAGGGGAATATACAAATCTAATAACCTTTGGGAGGACTGGTCTTGAGGATTAACAAAAGACACAAAGTTGGGTGGATACAGAAAGGGAAGTGGATCTGGGAAGAAACAAAATTAAATGAAATGTCCCCCAAAATTATAAAAAGGTATAGTTAGAAAATAGTACAAATAACTCATTTAACGAATTCCCCTGAATTAGAAAAATTAAGATTGGAAAAAAATACAAAATTTTAATCAGCGCAATTAGTTATAAATGACATTATTCCTCAGATATTTTTAATATTATGCTTTTGAAAATCTGTGCTGCCAAATCTTAATCTTTGAATGGTATATTAATTCATGAATTAAGAGTTTGAGGATTTCCAAGTTTGGTTTTTGCCATGATGTTGATTCTATGGAAATATTCCTTATTCCAAAAATGTTGGATTTCCACATATAATTTGTCATCTATTTTGATCTTTGAAATTATTTTATTTCCATATTTTGCTGGGAGCCATCCCCGGTGGTGGATGGGTCCTGCAGAGGTTATAAGAAGTTGGTGGGTGAAGGAAGTGAGCCGGACCATGGTGGTTGGGAGAATCTTGCAGCCTGACTAACTAGCAGCCAGAGTGTTTCTTTATTTATACAGAATTTAGTAAGCATGAATACATTCATGATGTCCCAAGACATAGATCATATCATTTTTTGTTTTGGGACATGTGTTTCACTTCCTTTTGCTCATCTTTTAGTCATCATTGACAAACTATGAAAGAACAGAATTATCATTTCCAATCATTTTCCCTCCAGTTTTGACATCATTGATAAACAGAGTTATCCTTTTTATTCATTAAACCCATAATCCAATTTTTAAGAATCTAGAGGCATATGACAGCCTATTCTCAGGCTGGTTGCTTTGGTTGCTTCAAGGACACTAGATCAAAACAAAATCTTCAACCACCCTGGGCATTTTGCCATGTCCCAAGCAGTGTATTATGAACTCTTAGTGGTCAGAGTGCCCAAGAAAAATCCCCAGGCTAAAGTTTCTGCAGTTATTATTCAAATTCTGGCATAATACAATGTTTATACTTTATATCTTTATAGAATTTGTCTATATGTCTAATCCTGGC
>CABHPQ010169904.1:455-27124 GCA_902168405.1 Peromyscus aztecus
CAGGTGTGTGCGCGGCGCTGGCGGCGATCGGGTGGGACGCGCAGGCGGCGGGAGGCACAGGCACGCCCACCCTGGCGGGGAGCCCGGGGCTGGCCTGAGCTCTGCAGCCCGGGTGACCCGGCAGGTCGGGGCGGCGCGCTCTGAGTCACCGGAATCTAGGTGTGGCCCCCGCGCGCCGCGCCCCCGCCGCCAGCCCCCGGGGCCGCGTCCCGGAGGGAGCCGCCTCTTCCTTTAGTCGCCGTGTCCGCGCTCGCGGGGGCCACTCTCCACCACCGTGCCCCGTCGCTCCTCCGCTCCGCCGCCACCACCGACGACATGCTGCGCTGCGGCCTGGCCTGCGAGCGCTGCAGGTGGATCCTGCCCCTGCTGCTGCTCAGCGCCATCGCCTTCGACATCATCGCGCTGGCCGGCCGCGGCTGGCTGCAGTCGAGCACCCACCTCCAGACCTCCTCGCTCTGGTGGAGATGCTTCGAAGAGGGCGGCGGCAGCGGCTCCTACGACCAAGGCTGCCAGAGCCTCATGGATTACGGTGAGTGGCCCGCCGCCTCCCGGGAAGCCCTTGGGAACCGGACCTGTGGCCGCCGCTGGGGGGCCTGTCTGATAGGCGTCAGGGGTAGTGGCTGCTTCAAAAGCCCCGATCAGAGCTCAGATTCCAGAATCTACCTTGAGCCAGATGGAGCAGCAGTTTTAGGTGACCCAAATCAGGCCCAAACCCCGAAAGAGACTAGCCCAACTCATTTAAAAATAAGAGTTTTGTCAGTTCCCTGCGCAAGCTGATGTCAGCCATCGCAAGGTAAGTATTAAAATAACGTTCCCCGGGTGGATTCGTTACACTTCATCTAACTTAAACGCTCTCTTTTTTTTTTCCTCATGAGAAAGTCTTTTCAGGCAAAAAGGGAGCAGTTGTGATTTCAATAAATACTTCAGAGCCTTAGCTGTGGAGCTGGTTGTGTTCACGCTTGTTCTGGGGAGGGGCCTTAGTTGAAGCGTGACTGTTGGGGAACTTTATCTGAATCTGGTTTAAAATCGGAGAAGTAAACACTTCACTCCAGTGAAGTGGTGTTGGCGCTTTTAACACATCGCAGGAGGCCTCCGATTGCCTCTGTTGGTTTGCCTGCGCCCAGAGAAGCCCCAGTACTTGATTTAACAGTACTTGGAAAAAAAGCAGTTTTCTTCCCGAAGTGGATGTCCCTCTTGTTTAGCGTAGATACAGTAGTGATTGGCAGTGTGTCGGGGAGCAAGGACTACTATAGTCAAAGCTTTAGTAATTCATATTATCCTTTTAAACAGAAAAAAGCAAGTTACTTTTTTTTCCCCCCGTTCAATTTCTAGTTTCACCATAACTCGATCCTTTTCCTGGAGCAGCCCACCCAGGGCTTCTGCTAGGTGCTGCTGGGCTTGAGCTCTGGGCCCCTTATCAGCTGCTTGATGTAGCTTATTCTTTCTGGAGGAACTTCCCCAGACAAGGAGGCGGGTAATAAAATGAGGACGGGCAGCTGTTCCTGCTTTCTTGACGGCTTGTGCTCTCCCTAAACACAAAGACACAAATGCTTGGCCGACAGAACTTCCTATTGCTACAAATCTTTTAGGTTCTTACAGGGAATGTATTGCCTTGGAATAACCTAGCTGTAAATTAAAATGCATTAGAACTCAGTCTCTTTCAGAGGGCTTAAGAGGTATGCCTGTAGATTTTTAAAATAGACTTTGTTAATTATAGCTTACTCCAAGGTGGATCCAGCCCCCAAAGAGTACTCAGTAGTGGAGTCAGCTTGCAGAGGCAGGATCAGCGTTCTTGCTGGGACATGATTTAACCTGCAGGGCCCTCTTGTGAAACACACACAATGCCACTTCCATGTTTCTTGCCTTGTAGGGTGAGCTCATCTTTTAGGGTGTGCCTGCTCTAACCTCAGGCTGATTCACTACGGTGTAAATCAAAGGAAAAAGCAAGTTTTGTTTCTAGTTTGTTTTTTAATCATGAGTCTGAAGCCTTAACTTTTTTCTGCTCTAAGCAAACACCCACCCAGGGTAAAGTTTGTTTCAATTCGCTATAGAATCAGTCTTAGAAAAAAACCTTAGTTTCCCGAAGGAATCTTGAAAAATTGCTTAGTACTTTCATGAGGCAGCGTCTGGTTTTAATGCTAGGAGATGTGTGTTAAAGCAATTGAACACCTCAGGGGAGTTACCTTTGCAGAGGCGATTAAGTGCCCATGTTGTGGTAGACAGCTCTTGCCCAACACCTAGATGCATATCACCAATGGAAAGTTGGCCTCCTTGTCAAGCTGTGGAAGGAGACAAGAGGCAGGAAGCCACTGCACCGTCCGAATCTCCCCATTATAGACAGAGATGAGTGGAAATGCTTCTTCCTTTGCTCATTCTCTGTGGACTTCTGATTAGTCTTCGACACAACTGTAAAAGAATAGTGTGTCCTACACTTTAGTGTAATTTTCTGGGCAGTCGGGAACTCTGTAGATCTCCAGAAAGCTTCGATGGGGCCTTGCTGGCAACAGTGTGCTTGCAGGAGCTCACACAGTGTGGGATGTACACGCTCCCACAGTGTGTGAGCGCTGAGTTTTGTATGGCAAGGAACAAGCTGTGTGGGTCTGTTTGAAACTGTATCAATACATAGAACTGAGTGTGTGTGCCCCCCTCTAGAATGCTTCTTAATGATACTAGAAAGTAATGTTTGTTTGAAGCTATTAACAAAGCAGGACCTTCATTAGAAAGTGTTTGACAACCATGTTTTGCCAAGTGATATTCCTAACATTAATACTTTTATTTTGGTAGTAAGGACTGGTTATTCTTGGAGGTGTTGACAATAATACTAAAGAGTATGCATGTTTTATAAAGGCCAATGATTTCTCAGGAATAAATGAATATACAGCAATATTATATTCTTCATTATGATTGTTAAAATTTTAAGAATTGTGGGTTACAAGGTCATCTCATCTTTTTCTAAACAAATAAATAAGCCAAGTTAGACCCTAGAATATTTTGTGTTGGTGGCAGCTAAATTGATATTTACCTTAACAAATACTTGTTTGAATGTTTTGGTTTGTATTTGTCAAGAAGAATATGAGAGAGTCTAAATTGACGATTAAACTGATCATTTGAGTTTCGCCTGTAAGCCAAACTCAGAAGAAAACTTCAGTGAGTATGCACACGCCGCTTTTGAAATGCAGGCACCTTCTTTTCCAGTGCCGAGAATATTTCCACAGGAAGGTATTTTAAGCTTCAGCTCACAGACTTCAGATCCCTGGCAAGCTCTGGCTTGTCAGGGAGGAGGATATAGGGGTGAGGTATGCACCAGAAGAGGAAGAGCTATGGAAAGTCAGTGTCTGGAGTTCAGACTCTGAAACACAGAACCTCAGTTTTATCAAAGACATCCCTTGAACCCCTTCACATGCACCCGGTGTTTTCCCTAGACATCGCTTTTCCACAAGGCAAAAAAAAAAAAAAAAAAATCAGAGTATCCTATGAAATGTTTTATCATTAAGCGCCTTGGTTCCTAAATGTGCAGGACATGAGAAAAATAAGTTCAAACCAATCATTTACATTAGGCTAAATTCACCAGAAAAGCCTTTATTCTCTTGCAGCTTTGGGGGTAGTATGATGGGGTGGAAGAGGTTAGGGGAGTATGCCGAGATGGAAGGGGTTGGAGGGAGTGTGCTGGGGTAGGAGGGGATAGGAGGCAAGCTGTTGATATTTTATGAGGTTAGATTAGCAGATAGATTTCATGTGCCTGCACGTACATATGTTCACATTCTTAACAGCAAATTGAAGGATCGCCCACTCCTTTGATGGGACAGCTTTAAAATATACACCGATGAGTAAACTCTAAGTGTTGAGTGCCCGTGGTACAGGCTAGCCCACTGCCTGTTTGTTCCAGTAGCACAGGCTAGCCCATTGTCTATTTGTTCCAGTAGCACCCCAGAGAACCTCGGTGTGTTGGGAGGGACTCCGTTTGGCTCTGCCCCTAAGAACACAGACTTCTGAACCTGTGGGATTAGAAAGGAAATAAAGGGCTGGGGTTCCAGCTTTCCCAAGTAGCTTCCTTCTATTTGAGGACTTCATTCTGCCCCTCGGACAATGCTGCTTGGTTACAAGTACCTCTCCTATGTGGACTGAGGAGAAATGTATACCCCATCAGTCCTACTGTCCGGCATTCAATTAATAGTTTTTAAATGTTTGAGGGTCTGTTGGCTGCAGTGGGGTGTAGCTTCCCATTTCTGGCAGGAGTTCTGTAAAAATACAGTGGTAACTAGCCACCACCCAGCTGGGGTTCGGGAGGAAGTGTCAAGTGTGTAAGGACTCTCCGGCCGCTGTAACGCCTCGCCTGTGGTTCTCCCGCCATTTCTCTACAAGGCCAGTCATTCCTTATCGCTTTCCAGAACTTCTGCAGGATGACGGCTTGGTCCTATATACATGCGTTTTGTAGGTCTGTTCTTAATTGTCCTCGGGAGTTTTGCTCCTCCGGTGTTAAATTCTGCTTTATCTGAAGAACCTGGGAGGTCACTGGATTCCTGTGTCTCAACCCGACCACACATAGTTCCCTGGGAGTGGGAGGCAGGGACAGGTTTGGGGTGTTGTTGCAAAAGCTTCCAAATGGGTGGCATTCCAAAGGCTATGCCTTTGCCTTTATCTCCCTATTGAATATGTGAAACAGTATTTTTGTATGTCACATTCACCCATCTTTACTTACTCGTAGGATCTTTTAACTTTTAAAATACCCAGATTCCACGTCTGCCTGTGAATGGCATAAAAGCCCTCACAGAAACAGTACACAAAACACCTGTTAAGAACTCTGTTCCTCTAGGTGGGACCTTTGATACCGCTGATTGAAGAATGCATGTTCTAGAATGTGCTTGTATGTACTAATATGCACTTGTATGTTCTAGAAAGGGACCCCACTTCAGCTTGATGACACATCGGTGCCCTCAGAGTCCTGGGTGGACCCCAGGCAAGGGGGTGGACCTCACAACTCTTTTGGTCTGTTTGGTCCACATCTAAAATCTATGAAGAATATACCAAAGCCATAGGAAAACACTAATTTGGGGATGGAAAAGGAAATTAGTACGTTTCCAAAACACTTACAGATTAGGAATATAAGCAATATTTTCCTTTTTCCTTGGTTTCTCTCATAGCATAAACTTTGCAAAGTCGTACTTAAAACACAAACAGCAGATCGCTCTTCCTAGGAGGAAGAAGCAAAGCAAATGAACAATTCCTACCCAGAAACTCTGCTTCCCTGGAGCCCCGCTGGCTTCTGTCGCCTCAGTCCAGATAGTGAATCACCTCCACACAACTAGGAACGGTCGTAAAGTTTAGTGTGTAAAACAGTAAGGAAGGACAGACTTGTTCAGAACTGATAGAGATGAACGCTGCCTGCCAAGAGCTACGAGCCATCAAATCACAAAAGAGGAAGATTTAGGACACGTTTTGAAAAATGGATGTTTTTCCTCAGTGCTGATAACTGAGATGTAATTGGAATCATCACATAATATAAAGTAGAAATAGTTCCCAAAGACTTGTGTGCAGCTGTAGATGTTAAGCTCCTGGGCAACTAAATGAGATCGAAGGTACCTGGCACACAAGTACTTTAGCTTTTTTTTTTTTTTTTTTTTTTTTTAATGTATCTAGTGAGAAAGTGGTGCTAATCTCTGTCTGGCCAACAGTCTCTTCTCAGACAGAATATTAGGTCTTGAACCTTCTGCTCAGACCTGGTTAGGCTGGCCCCTCCATCCTAAAAGAAAATTGCTGCTGCCCTCAGAAGGCGTGCTGTCTTGCTTGGAGAAGTCTGTCCTGTATCAGCTAGGATCTTTCAAACCAAGCCAAGATTTCAGTCTAAATGATAGTTAAGTGATTCAGTGTACCATGCTGTAAGGAGCAGGTTTGACGTGTTCTACAACCGGAGTGCCTTTTCTCAAGAGAAAACGTTGCTTAATTTCCCTTTTTGATTTTCTTTAGACTCAGCATTTTAAGTAAGCAAGACATTAACTAATTGATTTAATAGGGAAAGTGCCCCATTTGAATGATACGTTCGCCTGTTGGCGTCGGATATGTATATTAGGTTACTATTCCTTTTATGTAATTCTCTCCACATTCCTGAAATTAAGTGTGAGTTACACTTCAGCTAAGTATCAGAGGAAGAAGTCACAGCAGTAGCCTGTTTGTGAGGCTCTAATTGTCCTCAGATGAACAGGTAAGATGAAAATGACAACATTATGCAGAACTTATTTAACTAAGCTTTCTAGACAGCCTGTGATCGCGGCAGCTCAGTTCCTATAGTCGGTTCCTTGTTAGGAAACGTTTCTGTTCTTACTAAAAGCAAACGCTGCTGTCTGACGTACTGCTGTGTGTTTGCATTCTCTGTGTGCCTGCGTAGATGTGTTTTGCCTTTCCTGGGTTCACAGAGGGAAAATTACGTCTTTGAATGCAACAGTTGATTTCGTTGAACTTGATGGCTGGCAGTAACCATACAAAGAAAGAAACAGACAGACTGCTTGCTATCGGGCCACATACTGAAAGCTGTAAGCTTTTGCGGGTAGCACTGCTTCCGTGTTACAGAGCTTACTCATCTAAATTCTTATTGTCAGTCTTCAGGACGCTTACAGAAGGGGCACAAGGGGACAGCGGAGACCAATGGCGGGGACAGGAGAAGAAAGGATATTACACTTTTGTCTCCTGTGCAGAGTCCAGATTTGATCCTCTCCCCACCACACATACACATTAACACACACTACGTGAAAGCAAGAGAGACTTTCTGGAGGGAGAAAGGGAGGAGGGAAGAAGGGAGGAGGAAAGATGGGGAGGAGGAGGGAGGAGGAGGGAAGGAGAGGAGGCAGAATAGTTAAGGGTGAATTTGAGCAACGCACAGGAACACATGTGTGCGGAAAAGTCACAGTGAAGCCAGTTGTGTTGGAACTAAAGCAGCTCTTTGGCAAGGATGGAAGAACCCCAAGGTTATTAGCAACTGAGCTGCCTGGACCCAGTCTTTCAAGCCCTGATGCAGGAGGTCTGGAGGGAGGCCTAGGAATCTGTATTTTAATAAGCACCGTTGCTTAATATGACATTCTGGTCTATGGGCTACCCTTAAGAAGATCTGATCAATTAATTATCTACCACAGCATAGTCCTTTCCCATTTAAAGAATTTCTTACACAAAAAAAGAAAAGGCAAAAGTGAGAAAAGAGACTTTGAATTGTATATTCCGGCTTTGGCTTCGTTCATGTGTTTTTAAAACAAAATATTCTGGTGTTAGCCGTGCCCTAAAATCTCTCATTGGTGTAACAAGAAGAACAAGACTGGGGGTGGGTGGGTGGGGGGGAGTTGTAAGAACTACACCTCTCAAACTGGGTCCAATCACAGAGCATCTCGCCCCTCCTGACCCCACAGCTGAGGGGTTATTTGGAGGAGGACGTGTATTGGAAGATATATAAAATCTTTGTTCTTCTTACTCATTCATTATGCCCCAAGCAGCCATGTACCTGAGGAGGCCCTTCAGGGCATGAGGCCCCCCTGGAGAAGGGAAGAATAGGCAGCTTGGCCCTCATTTGTCGGTAGCAGATAAGGATAGGAAAATGGGTGATAGAAATCTTTAGGGATAATACAGAACCTTGCAAGTGTGGAAGGAGGTGACAATCTGAGGTTCTGGGGAGACGTTATGGGAACAGGAAAGAAACTCTTTGGACAAAGGGGGCTAGGGAATTACCAGAGGATGATTTGCACGCGGGTACTCATCCTCACATGGTTAGCAGCTGGCAGAGGCGGAGTATCCATGAGCTCTGGCTGCCTCTAAACCCCTTGCTTTTTCGAGGGCCATTGTTTGACCCTGAACATTGAAATGACTGTGCATACAGTGGGTGTGTTGTTGGCTGTGCTGTATTTTAGTAAGAAGTAGAACCCAGGGAAGGGGCACAGAGCTCCCCTTTAAAATTCAGTGGAGTGAAATAAGAGCAATCGCCAATGAGTGGGTAAAGAAAACGTGGAATTTGAGTGCAAGAAAATGCCGAGCCACAAAAAAAGAGTGAAGTGCTAATTCATGCTCTGAAATGGCTCATCTTTAAAAAACACTTTGGTGAAAGAAGCCAGTCACACAAAGTCACAGAATGTAAGCTTCCCTTAGCGGGGAATATCTAGGATGCGCAAATTAGGAAGACAAATAAATGGTCGCCAGAACTTGGTATAGTGATGGCGAGGGACAGAATGGGGAGTGACTGCAGATGGTATGTGGTTTCCTTCGGGAAAGTTGTTCTGAGGAAGCAGTGCATCTCCTGATGCTAACTGCCAGCTCTGGATGCCGGGGTGTATGTGAAGAGATGAGGAGTCCGTGTGAGTTGAAGATGGGGGTTATTGAGTGGGTTGTACTTGGCTGGTAGATCTCCTCATTTCCTTGATTACACAACGGAAGGGCATAGGGCTAGTACTGCTGTGTAGGCCTTCAAACACAGAAGTCAGTTTCTGCCTCACTCCAATTCTTTTTAAGACCAAGGCCAATAATGAAGAACTCTTGTGAAATAAATTCTGAATGAAGCCAGACATTAATAGAAACTAAATAATAATCCTTTAAGTGGAAGCATTTCTGAAAGAGTATGTAACTTGAATTGTTCAGTATGAAGAATGTTTATCATGGTCATGTTGCATTCATATCTGGGTGAGCTTTTAAAATTGACCTCTTTGTGTGGAAACTGTGCCAAGAAGCTGAATTTGCATTTCAGAGATGTAAACATTTATCCAAACTTAGAGGAACAAAACACGTTAATATTCTCCATAATTTTCTTCAGTTTCCCCTTGAAGTGTGGAGATACTTAAATATTCCCAACCCCTTCACAAAACAAAAGAAAATCCCTCCTCTCCCCCCAAACTCTCTCCTGGAGGGTGGGGGTCAGATGCTTTGACTAGCAGTTTGGGACCTGGCATGTCTGTCTTACAAACGTCCGTGTCTCTGTCTTGCAGCTTGGGGACGAGCAGCTGCTGCCACGCTCTTCTGTGGCTTCATCATCCTGGTCATCTGCTTCATTCTCTCCTTCTTCGCCCTGTGTGGACCCCAGATGCTCGTTTTCCTGAGAGTTATTGGAGGCCTCCTCGCCCTGGCTGGTAAGACAAGAGTGCCAGCAGATCCTCATTTGTAATCAGTGGGCGTGGGGAGAGTATTCTAGTCCGTCTCTGTGGCTCTCCATGGAGGACCTCTGGCAGTTATACTTTCTGATTTGTCCTTGGAAATGGGTCACCACGAGCCAAAAGTATCAGAGGACAACTGTGTTTTAGGAATCTGAGTCCCTTTCCCTCTGTGCCTTAGATGGCCTTCTGTTCTCTGGATTCAAATACCAAGGGAACCAGGTTGGTATCTTATTTCTCAAGATACCAAGAGGGGAACCAGGGCAGAACTCCAGCCATGAACTGGCAGAGACAACCTGGGCAGCCAGTGTTGGAAGCAGGCCAGAAGTGCCGTGACTACATGGGTCCCATGCACCACTCAAGCATGCACCAGGAGAATGATGGCAGTGCCGTGTTAGGAGAGGAAGGGAGGGAGGGAGAGAGGGAGTAGGGATGGGAAGGGGAGGGGGAAAAGGAAAGAAAGAAAGAGAGGGGAGGGAGGAAAAAGAGAGGGAAGAGAGGAGGAAGGAAGGAAAGAAGGGAAATAGGAACCCTTTAGTGTCTATCTGTGGTGCTCTAGAAAGAACTTACTATGGTGGAACAATGGGGAAGACAAGCAATGGTTTTGTCCAGTTAGATCCTCATGTCATGCAGAGTGATTTATTTCTCACTTGTTTTCTCCCTGGTGTCTGTGTAGGACACGCCTTGCTCCCAGGGATCTCTTACACTCATCGGGTTTGGCTCATAATGTATAGCTAGATTCCTCTAGCCCCTAAGCATCCTTTGAGAGACCCCTATCATTAAAGGGAGAAGCTTTGTGAATGGCGGTATTGTGACTGTGTGTCCCAGCTGGCTGGGATACACACCGCGACCAAAAGCAGCCTGAGGATGAGGAGGAAAGGGTTTATTATTACATCTTACGAGTTGGACCTGGTCAGAGAGCGAAGCCAGAGCAGCAGTCTGAATGGGGGGCAGAAACTAAAACAGAAATCATGGAGGAACCCTGCTCCATGGCTTGCTCAGTGCTCAGCTTTCTCCCTTGTGCAATCCAAGACCACCTGCCCACGGGTGGCACTGCCCACAGTGCACTGGTCCTTTCCACACCAATCCTGAATCAAGAAAACGTCTCACAGACATGGCTGCAGGCCAATGGGAGGAAGGCATATCTTCAGCTGAGGTTCCCTCCTCCCTGGGAGATTCCTGCTTGGGTTGAGTTGACAGACGCCAACCAGTACACTGTGCATTCATTCATGTATTCATTCACTTGTGCATCCATACTCTGAGCTTCTTTTTCCTTCCCTTTAGCTATTTTCCAGATCATCTCCCTGGTAATCTATCCAGTGAAGTACACACAAACCTTTGACCTTCATAGTAATCCCGCTGTCAACTACATCTATAACTGGGCGTATGGCTTTGGATGGGCGGCCACCATCATCTTGATCGGCTGCTCCTTCTTCTTCTGCTGCCTCCCCAACTACGAGGATGACCTGCTGGGCAATGCCAAGCCCAGGTACTTCTACACATCTGCCTAAGGTCGGAGGGAGGCCGCCAAGAGAAGCCCTGCTGCAAGACGGGTCCTGAGGAGGAAACTGTTCTCCAAGCCACAAGGAACCTATGTTTGGGCAGTGTTCCTATGATCAGAAATGCTGGAATAAATGTTAAAGAAAATGCTTCGTAAATAGCGTTAAGTTTCATGTCCTGTGTATGTCTTGTGGAGTTAGAAAAGACTTGTTTCTGTTTGCTAATTTTATGCTAATTTCTCCTTACATCAAATCTGTATCGTTTAAACTGCTGTTGTTAAAGAGTGTGCGTGTGGAATTTAATAAGGTAGAAATGAGATGAGATGGCTTCTGAGACTGAATTATCTGACCAAGCTTTCGTTTTTCAAGTTAGAACAGATTATTTCTACTAAGGGCTAAGGAGAGGGGGAGCTATTAGTAAAATAATCTCAGTGACCAAATATCCTAAAAATGAATGCCAAGAACAAAACAAACTTTTTTACGTTTTCAGTTACATAAAAATGCAGAATGCTTTCCTAAATGAGCATCCTTTGTGGGAATTGCTAGTCAGGGTTTTGAACAATTGCTGTCTCGCTTAGCTTTGTGTTGACTTGCTGCGACATGTGGGGATGCGCTCCCATGGCCAAAGCAAGTTCCAATAGTCAGGCCGCTGTCACTACTGAAATGCTATAATGAAATTCCCTCTTTTAACGTAGTTTGACGTAGTTTAGAGGGGTAGGGTGTGGGAAGAAGCCATATTAAATCTGTCCAGTTTTGTGTCTGTGTATGTCTAGAACCAGTATTGATGGGATGCCAGGATGGACTAGGTCTGATTCGTCCTGACTGGTGGATGTGATGGCCTCAGGTGGGAAGGCACAGGAGGGTCACCACTGCCACAGCAGTGCCTTCCAAACGTCCTGAGGAGAAGAAATGTCACTTTATCATCTCAGCCTTAACTGGGCTCTACTGAGAGACAGCTGGAACAGATTTTAACTGTAACAGAAACCTAAATAGAATTAAACCTGGTCTTCCTTGGTAAACAGACTTAAACTGTCTGATCTAATACATACAACTGGAGAATTCAGGAATGAGTCTCTCTGCATAGATATTGGATGCGCTATGATTACTATTTTTACCATTTATACTTACGTAATGGGAACCCGCTTATTTTATACAGCAGATGACTATTTTGTAAGTTGCAGCAAAAGCATTTGCAGTTTTCATTTCCAGCTCCCCCCCAATAAACCAGGTGTTCAAATCCTGTGTCCGGTTTGTGGTTTTGTTGTTGTTGCTGTGATGGGAATTAAAAATTCTTCCAATGGATAAAAAAAATTAGACAAAATGAAGTTTCATGTCTCACTTTTAAGGGTTTCGGTCTTGTTTAGGTATTTAATTACACTTTAAAAAGTTCATCCTACAACTTTAATCTTGTGTACTGGGGTACCTAAAGAATTCATTGTCATAAACTGTAAGGAGCTTTCATTGAACCCAATTATATTACATTATTTATTTGGGTTTGGGTTGAAAACCATCAGTTTGTTAAGCCTACACTTAGACAGTTCAGAACACTTGTGGAGCCTGTATCTCTCTGCCCAAACTTGTTTCGTCATTTTTGTGCATCTTAGGTTTGGGCTGACCCTTCCCCTCATGTCCATCATATTTTTTTAATGTAGTAACGAACTCTAAAAGTCCGATGTGTACTTCCTCCTCAGTGAGCAACACCGTGCGTGCAGACATCAGACAGTGTCCGTCCAGCTGGGCCCACAGTGGATTAACGTTGGCAGGTTCAGATTCTAGGATTCACTCGTGTGCGTTAGTTGATGACCAACTGGTCACCCCTCTCTCGTCTCCTGGTTGTGAGCCTCCTCCTTGGGACGGGCCCTCTTCCATCCAGGGGTGGAGGTGCTTGTCTCTGCCTTCCCTGCCCACCTTCCCATTCAAACACTTCCCCTTCATCGGCCGGAAGTTAGTTCTACCACAGTGCCTGTGAAGTGTGAGGCAGGGCAGTGACGGGTGGGCAGAAGGATGGACGCATTCTGCCTTCCTGCTTCTTTCGGCTGGTTGGTCCTTGGCACGGAATTTTCATCTTATGCCTTTTGATAGATGAGGTAAGTACTTCGTCATAAACTTACACCTTTTTTTTTTTTTTAAAATCTAACCTTTCTGTGACAGGTTGGGAATTCGAACTGGTAATTAGTGCTAAAATTCCCATCTGCCAAAATAACAGCATAGGTATTTCAAGAAGACAATGGACATAGAAACAACAAGACTTAAGTCTGTCGTCCAAGGACGACGGGTTACAGACTTCTCCAGAACACACACTTTGAGTTGTGACCTATTCGACTTTCTTCTTCCCTTGCCCAATCTGCAACACACTGTATTTTAGTGGTAAATGTTTTAGGGGAAATACGAGTTGGGGGTGCAGGGAGCCGACAGAACAGAAGAAGCCTTTCGCTGGAAACGCCGGAGACAAAGGCACACTAAGTGGCATTACTTTCTGAATGTTCCATTTCTTGCACCGCTACCTAAGTACGCAGGTCCTCCAGGCCCCAGAGGTTCTGATTCCCCGCAACAGCTCTACAATAAGCACTAGGACAGGTCTCGAGAATTCTGGACAGACCTGACTGAGAAACCGCCTGAGAGACCAACAGTGCCTTGCCTGAGATTCCCCGCGGCAAGGCTGAGGTAGTTTTTAGTTACCTAATTATAATTGAGTCTCCGCCCTTTAAATAAGCGGTGCTGGAATCTCAAACAATTATCTCATGCACACCCTGTGAGTAGCCAGAAGTGCTAAATGCCACTTGCTATTGACTGTAACAAAGGGGTAATACATCACGTCCTTTGCTTTCCACGCAGGTGGCTCTGCGGGGTGATTAATTCTAGCTCCAAAACCACACACTATGGAAAGAATGGCCATGATGTCCCATAGGAGACCAGAACCATAACGACTCAATCAGGCTGGGTTTCCTCTAAGTTACTGAGGGATATTCTTATGAGTTAAATAAGCCTGCATATTGAGAACCTGCCTTGCTTCCGAGGTTCTCCTGGAAGGGTCTGTGAGTCTGTCTGCAACTGTGGCTCCTGCTGGCTGTGCAGGTGTGAGCAGGGTCATTTCCTCAATGGTCTCAGCATCTTCATCTGTGTTAGGAATTGAACAGAATCCTCCTGTTCACAGGCATTGCACAATTACTATTTAATTAATTTACTCAACTGTTCTAGGGGAACGGAGAAAGGCTAAGGTGAAGCTGTATTTTTTGGTGCTCTGTTTCAAATGCTTTCCAGGAGTTCGGCTAGTTAAAATCACACTGCTATGGAGCAGGAGGGTTTTGTTGTTGTTGTTGTTAATTTGTTTACTAAAAAATAAAAGATTATTTATTAAGATGGAAGTTTTCAACTATGAACTGAAAGCTTTCAATTCAAGGTGCTGGAGTAGAGGAATCTAGTTCATTTCTTCTAGTAGAACAGAAAAAAAGCCACAGAACAGTAAACCAGTATCACAGGGAATAATCCATGATGAGAGGGTCCTGCTGGCTGACCAGAAATCTTTATCAAATTCCTAGAAGACGAAAAATGAATGACCTCTCCACAGCAGCTAACACATGCAAGAAACTTCAGTTTGTTGGGAGGCTCTGAAGAGGTGCCAAGTGTCAGGTGTGGAGGGGGAGAGAAGAGAGAGACTGCATGGGGGTGGGGTGGAAAGAAACGAGGGAGGGGATGGAGAGCATGTGGTCAAGTGGATTAGAGGTCTGTCCCTTGGGCCTGGTAGTTGACCTGACCTAACACCCACTCCACATTCTCAGAGTGGGAAGACAGGCCCCAGATGTCTTCCTGTGGGTTAAACCCAAAGATTACGATCAGGCTAATTAGCATGCTCCGCCCTAAGGACGTCCCACATATTAACCATATAAATCTCACCTGACCCTGTCGTAAGGATTATATTTTTCTTGCCTGTTCTGAGAAGAAACAGAAGCATGTTACTTGGTGAAGTAGCTTTCCAAAGGTCAGACAACTAGTCAACAGCAGCAATGAGAGTAATAATAAAGGAGTAGAGGGTGCTGGGGCAGAGATTAGTAGGGCAGGACATGGAACTAGCATTGAGGGAGGGCTTACAAGCCTTCCTTTCCTCCCCTTCTAGTGACTCCCTTGAGCTCTCCTACTTCACACTGCAAGCAGCAGGAGTCTACCTGGCTCCCATGTTTGGGGACATGTGACAGAGTGGAGATGGTGGGGAATCCAAACAGTCATGGACCAGTGTGGGGGAGTATCGTTCTAAGGTGTGTTACTTTTGTTTATGTTGCGTTTGTTTAACTCTGTGAAGCTGTGTTGCTGTGCCTGTCTAAAACACCTGATGGTCTAGTAAAGAGCTGAATGGCCAATAGCAAGGCAGGAGAGAGAAAAAGGTAGGGCTGGCAGGCAGAGAGGATAAATAGAAGGAGAAATCTGGGGGAGAAGAGAGTAGCCAGAGAAGGAGGAGGATATCAGGGGTCAGCTACCCAGCTACACAGCCATCCAGGAGTAAGAAATAAAGACAGGTATACAGAAATTAAAAAAGGTAAAAGCCCAGAGGCAAAGATAGATGGGATAATTTAAGTTATGAAAACCTGGCAAGAAACCAACCAACCAAACAAACAAACAAAAAAACCCAAACAACCAACAACAGACCAGGTCTGGGTGGCAGTTGGTTCTTCTGGGAATGTTGTGGATGAGCAAGGCAACTAAAGGCAATGAAGGATGTGTGTCTGTAAAAAAATGATACATCCAGGACCTGGACTTTTATGCCCCACTACAGCGTCTGAGAAAGTTCCTTTATGTTAGAGTGTTCTGCCTTTTCAGAGCACTCCTCTGTGATTGGGCCATGTGAATCATCACCTTAAAGCCTTACACATATAAGCCCTTTTCCAAAATATCCCATGGGTGTGGTGGAAACTGGGGCATGCCATCTTGATCAGGGAAACTTGCTGAAGAAGGCACTTGTAGCTCCACTAAAGCTTTGTGAATTATGTAATATATAGAATGATATATATGATATATATTGCTTTTCTTAAGTGGCCATTTTGATATTATGTATGATCTGATCCTAACTGAAGTACAGTTTAGTTTTAGACAATAGAACCAGAATCACCCATAGACTACATAAAATGGTGTGCTTTAATTAATATCTATAGAGTACTATGAAATTTATGTTGCAGAAAACATATCTTATGAAGGGTAGCTGTATAGATGAAATGGAGGACATAAATATGGTTGTATCATACTCAACCATTTTGTCTTATTTATATCACAGAATATCATTAATCAGAATTAGAAGTCTGGGGAGAAGGGTTGCTTTTACTGTCAGGTACGTTGTGTCCAAATCTTTTTCACCCAAGTGCTCAAGAAGAAAGAAAATGTGTAACCCATGAATAGATGGGTACTCAGAGCCTTTGCTTTTTGAGCTGAATTTTAAGGTATGCATAGCAAACTTGTTCCAGGGTACAATGTGCCATTTCTAAATTTCACAATTCTGGGTGGTATCTGGGTGTGTGTGTGCTCTGGGTGTGGCAGAAATGAGTAGAGTGCACCTCAGGTGTGGGAAAAGACAGCCAAAAGGGAAAATTAAATGACACTCAAACTCAGTCATGTTGACGATCTTCCTCTGGTATTGTTTTCTTTAAGAGCTCATTCTTCTTAGCCCTAGAAATAAGTAAAAAATGAGAGAGAGAGAGAGAGAGAGAGAGAGAGAGAGAACATTTGAAGATAATTCTCTTGTGAAGAAATGGAATCTTGTTGATTTAAGTACATAAGAGCGTTTCAGCGATAGTGAGTCATCACATAATCCTAATAGGAGGTTGTACAATGGTTTGCCGGGCCAGTTTTTCCAGTACAAAGACTCATGATAATTAACCAGCAATTAGCAACTGCTTTTGACTAGGTTGCTCTTAAGAAGGAACACTTATTTAAAATAAAAATCCTGAACTTAATGGCTGAAAACAAATTGGTGAGTGAGCCTTGGCAAGCGATTTCCTTATGCAAATCTGGTTCCAGGGGTTCTATTCTCTGCTCTGAGGGATAATCTTACATTGAAATTTTTCTGTGAAAAATCTATGTTTCCGTATACTTAGCCTGCCCTTTTCTAAAATCGAGCAACATTTCAATGCCCAAGCCTTTCTCAAGAAAAGCAAAACAGAGCAGAACAACAAAACAAAATAAAACAAGCCCTCCCATCTAATTTCATGCAAATACGAATGACCAAAGAGGAGCTGGCACATTTAGGAAGTGCCAGTGTTTGTTGTATCATTGAACTACTGACAGGTCTTGAAGATATCTAGATATCAGAAGTTGGATACAACAAGAGAAGAGCTATCAGTATGATAAAACACATTCTTGGCAGATCCTAAATGAGAACAAATGCCTCTCTCTCTCTCTCTCTCTCTCTCTCTCTCTCTCTCTCTCTCTCCTAGACTAGTCCATTAGTCACACAGGGTAGATGAGTCCTGGCCTCACTCTGAATAGTCTTCTTGGTAAAGCTTAAGAGAAGGTTGACGTTCCTCTGGACCAATGCAGCCATCCACCAAGAATACCCAAGCCTTGAGTCGGGTGCCTTGTACACAGCTGTGTAGTCCCACCAGGGCAGCCAGACACCTCAGTGAAAGTGTCCAGACTCCCAAAAGAAACCTCATTAGAGGTAGAAATGACTGTGATTGCTTTATGAAGTTGGTCAAGCTTTCTTCTCCACTTACTTTCCCTATTTGTCTTTTCCCAAATTCTCTCCGTGAACCCAAAGGCATAGATATGAGGATTCAGTGTGAGGGTGAGCAATTTCACACTTATAAACTCAAACTCAAACCCATCACCAATGAAAACAGAGGCAGAGGCAAATCTTGCCTCTTGTCTTTTGTACATGACACAGGAATCCAGGAGAAGGTGTCATTAAAAAGAAGGAAGGAAGGAAAAGAGTCACAGAGCTGGGCTTTGTGGTATAGGTATGTAATCCCAACTTCTTGGAAGGCTGAAGCAGGTAGGTTGCATGTTCAAGACCTGCCTGGGCTGCAGAGTGAGTACAAGCCAGCCAGGGTAACTTAGCAAGATGCTGTCTTAAAAGTCAATCAATCAATGAATCAATGAACCATCATCATCATCATCATCATCATATCAGCATTATCATCACCATCACGATAGAGCTAGGGGTTATAGCTCAGTGGCAGAGCACCTACCAAGCACACACCAGGCTTGAGGTATTATCAAAAAAGAGAGACAGGCCACATGGAGGCACCTCCATTCCCAGTACTGCCCAAGTAGGTTTGGACTGAACAGGCTAATATAACGTTCCCACCGCAACTAGCTGATGGTTACCCCAGAGCCCTGGTGGTGTCCCTGGGTCTCTAAATGGGTGTCTCTTTTGCGCTTGCGTAGTGCTGCCCTCTTCCTTCTCATAAAGCTGAGTTGCTGACAGCAGCCCTTTCATGAAGAGAGCCTGCTTCTAACTCTGCAGTCTCGGCTCGACTTGGCTGGCGTGGCGTGGAGTGCTGTGTCTAAAATGTGTCGGGTTTCTCACACTATTTCACTCATGGTCTTTTGTACTTAGAACCATTTTCCAGTTGTAAAGCTATCTAATTCTAGGGCTACTTTGGGATTTAAGGGAGTATGTGAAGGGAGCTCTCTGTTCTCACCAAGGCAGAGGATTCTACAGTCTGACTGACAGCAGCCCTTGAAGAGAGGCCCAGCTGGGGCCCTGTGTTTATTTTGGTAACAGAAGCCCAATCTTCCCTCTCCACCTGGGTGTCAGTGAGTCATCACAGCATGAGGCAGGGCTGGCAGACAGGGTAGACAAAGCCTGTGTCTGACCTTCGAAAACCTTCTGCAAACAGTGTTGGCATTGGTCTAAGAAGCTCCGTCACCAGCCAATGATAATCCCAAAGAATGCTCATGTAGCTTACATTCAATGCCAAGCTGACAATAAGTCGTAGGCATCAACTGACAGAAATCACCGTTTTCTTTTGAATTGTACAGATGCCTGTAAGACTTCTGCAAAAAAGAAAAGCCGCGGCATATAATTATGATTTGTGTTTTCAGTACCAGAAGACATATTAGCCTTTCCTTTCTTTAGAAGAATGAATACCAAAAGTTCCACCTCCCCCCAAGTCCATAATCCATGCTCATAGATATTACTAAAAAAAGACTCGATGGTAAGCAATAAAATGCCAGTCATATCTACCACTTTTACCACCACAGAAGTCCTGTATTATGCTATGTGTCAGGCATGTTTCACTGGACGCACCAAGTAAATGCATTATTGTTCTCTTTTTAGAGTTAGGGACGTTGTGGCTTTCAAAGTAAATATAATGAAGCTGTTACTTAAAACCAGACAGGTTTGATTCCAAATTGGATAGTAGTTTTGACAAAATAAAGAGACAAAAAAAAAAAAAAGATTTAAATGTTTTTACTTTTTTAATCATACAAACTTTAGAGCTTTTAATACAGACAGAAAAGGAAGACAGACCTCACGGCACAGGCCTGTAACGCTTGTTACTTACAAAGCCTAAGAGGAATGCAAGCTTAAAACCTGCCCAGGCTACAGAGTGAGTTCAGGGTGAGCCTGGGTAACTTGGCAAGACCCTGTTTCAAAATTAATAGTAATAATTCCAATAGCCATAGGGCTAGAGATATAGTTTATTGCTAGAGCACTTTTATAGGGTCTGCCAAAGCCATAGGTTCAATTCCCAGTTTTGCCAAAAATAGAGAAAAAAAATCAATGCCACATGGAGGTTCATCAACCCTAAATCTGTTCAGTGCATTTCTACTACTGACTCATTGAGTGCTAAAGTAAAATATAAGTCATCCAGAGGACGTTCTGATACCTGTACACACTTTTTATGATTGTTAGTAATATAGGAACATTTCCAAGAAAGAGCGTGTTGATTTATTTGGGAGCGGATCCTGAGGAAGTACAAAGGAAGGGCTGAGAGTTGGGCAGCATGGGAAAAAGATAAATCTATGTCTACAGTCTCCTGACTGCTGTGGGCAACTGGGGTCGCATGGCTGGTGACCTCTGAGCAGTGTAGGAGGTAGCTTGAACCGGCTCTGGGGAAGCATAGAGAGCAGGCTTATGAACACAGTGGCTTCTGTCCTTCACTGCCAAACCTTGTTTTTCCGCATTTCCATCCAGCATGCCTTGATTGCCTTGTGCGCAGGCTGAGTAAGCTCCCTTGAGGTCAGGTGAAGCCCTCAGGGCAAGAGGCAGAAGGACCCTTGAGGTTGGAAGCTGCAAGGCTGTGCAGAAACCATTTACAGAAGATGTAGGTGAAGGGAGCACCTGGTGTGGAGGGTGACGGAGCACCTGGTGTGGAGACATCATCATGAGGGCCATGTGGTCTGGGGCCTCAGCTCCTTCTGGCTCTGCTGCCCTGGTTCCAAAGCGGTTAGACACCATTGTCCCGTAAGTACAATTTTAAAAGGAGAGTCTGTGAAAAGGTTGTAGTCCCACAGCTACAGCTGTGCCCAGCTTTTAACTGGTCTTTTGGAAATGGCATCCATACCCCCTGGTGATTAACATGGTCCGTTAATCCCAGGGGACAATTAACTCTGTCAGCCTGCTGGTCTACTTTCTGGAGTCACTCCAAATGACCAGAGGCAGCAGCTATAACTCAGTGGAACCCTTATTATGTTATTATGCCCCACGGTTAAAGCGTTTCTTTTATTTATGCTGTTATGTTCCCTGGTTAAAGTATTTTATTTATTTATTGGTTTGTTGTTCTGGGGATCAAACTGGAGGCCTTGTGTATGGAACACAAGCACTCTACTATTGAGCTGCATCCTTGGTCCTGGTTGAAATATTTCTATTATCCTTAGAGACCTAGACTTTTTTAATTCTGACAGAACTTCCTGTTAGAAGACTATGCCCCACCCCCAAAGACACTGGGAATACGATGCATGAGGCTGATCCCCAGCTCCGAATAGTTTCCTGTCAGCCAGTCCCATAGCCAGCTGAAGAGGATGCTTTAGCATGTATCTGTTCGGTAGTCCCTGGAAGATAGAGCCCATGAGAAAAACTGTGACTCCCATGGCCCTGTGTCCACCATCCCATCCCAGCTCCTGTCGCTCATGGAATTATACAGTATATCCTATCAACCACTCAGGAATTCTTGAAGTCCTTAGATAATGGGACTTGTGGATGTAGAGGAGGCCATGCTTTACCTTTCTACTTAGGTCACCAACTGAGTCAGAGGGTGAAGCTGGCTTACAAGAAATTAAATTAAATATGAAGTTAATATTCATTAAAATGTATTTAATTAATTATAATAATTAATATTATCACCTATTAAATTAATAGGAGGAAAGCCTACAAAGTTAAAATAATTTAAGAGCTCTTCTAAAGAAAGCAAGCCACAAAATGCTAAATATTTTCCTACTGGGTTGAATAAAGAAGAACAGTTGTGGATAAATTACTGAGCTGCCTGGGAAGGCTAGAGGAAGGCCAGAGTTACTTTAACAAGGTCTGTCTGTATGAGATTCTCTGGGCTCTGACTGCCTTTGGAGGATTTTTCCCCCTCCTGCTACAGGGAGATCATCTCTCAAGTAAGTTTTCTTTTTGTAAGATTTATTTTCATTTTATGTGTGTGAGTGTTTTGCCTGCACATACCTCTGTGCACCAATTGTGTGCCCAGTGTCTACAGAAGCCAGAAGAGGGCGTTTGTTCCATGGAACTAGAGTTGTAGGTAATTGTGAATCTCCATGTGGGTGCAGGGAACTGAACCCAGGTCCTCTGGAAGAACAGCCAGTGCTGTTATCCACTGAGCCATCTCTCTTGTCTCATCAGATAAAATTTTATCCTGTTTTCAAGAAGAAAGGTGAGATTGGAATGCCCTCCTTCTTTCTCAAGTACCTTTAACTTAAAAGATCCTAATATAAAAAATAGTGTAGCTTTTAGTGGTTTGTTTTCCCCCAAGTTTCACAGAGGCATCAGCAGCAAGGAAGAGAAGATTGGACTAGTGTCAACCCCAGGGGGATGAATCATGGTGTCCTCCAATAACAAGGTTGTGACATCATCAACTTGCCTCCATGGGGACGGGGTTTACAAGCATGTCTGGGATACATGGCAGGCTCAGTTTCAGGGGGCTGCGAATACCACAGCCCAGCAGGTCACAGCAATAGCGATTTCTCTAAAGAAAGAAAACAATCAACTTTGCCTCTTTTGTCAACCCTTCCTTTTTGCTGAAGTTTTTCCCTAAGCACGAGCTGCTATTTGGAAAGCATTTTACCAATGGTGAAACTTTCAAAATTACAGTCCTTCATCTCGAATTCCACTGCTATCTTATCAACTACGTTTTTGTAATATTCTAAGTCATTTGTTATTTCAACGATGTCCAAAGGCTCTTTACCCGGAACAGGTTCCATCTCAAGTATCCACTTCTTTTACTCACCATAAAATACAAGTTTTCTTCTCATGACTGACAAATGCTATAGCAACTCAGACCCAGAGCCTAGGCCCACTTCTAATTCAAGGTCTTTCGCTGTTTCTACCTCATCTGCAGCTATTTCTTCCACTGTAGCCTTGAACCTTAGAAACTCACAGAGAAGGTTGGAGATCAGTGTTTTTCCAAAGTCTGTCAACGCTGCTAGTCTGACCCCTTCTAGTGTGTATCACCAATGTTCTTAATAACATAGAATTGTGAACTCTTTCCAGGTGGCTTGGTTTTCAAATTCCTATGCCCAAATTGGTCTGAAGTCACCATCACAGCAAATACACCTATTTGAAATACATTTCTTAAGAAATAGGGTTGGTGCCAGCAAGATGGCTCAGCAGACAAAGGAGCTTGCTACTAACCCTGACAACCTGAGTTAGATCCACAGAACCCACATGGCAATGGACAGAATACCTTCCTGCAAGTTGACCTCCCTACACACACACACACACACACACACACACACACACACAAATAGAAAATAAGATTAAAGACCAAAATTACTTCTCACCCTAGGATGTATTTCATGCCTTTGTTGGTAGACAAGAAAATAATGCTAATTTTATTTTCTCCATCCATCTGAGCCAGTGTCCAGGTACATTGTCAATGATCACTAATATCTTGAAAAGAGTTTTTTGTTTGTTTGTTTCTTTTCGTTTTGTTTTGTTTTCTGAGCTGTGTGACTCAGTAGTGGACAACCAATTTCAAAAAACCATATTTAGAATATTCAATATTACAGATGTGCTGTTATTAGAGCTTTGTTGTTCTAGAGCTTTGTTGTTCTAGAGCTTTTGTAGAATTCTCTAGGGCCCTCTATTATTTCCAGGATAATAAGTGAACTCTTGGCTTCACCCTAAAGTCACCAGCTGCATTTGCCCCTCAGGAGAGTCAACCATTTCTCCATGGTGTGAAAGTCCCGGATGTCTTCTTCATCCTGTAGGCAAGTCTGTTGTTTAGTAGAGAGCATCACCTTCAAGATTGCCACTGTGTCTTCCGGAGAACTTGTTGGAGCTTCTCCGTAGCACTTTTGTGTTGTAGACACACTTCTGTCCTTTAGCCCGTGGACACACTTTCCATTTCCAGATCCTAACCTCTCTCAGCCTTCACAGAATGGAAGGGAGGCAGGGTCTTGCTCTAGGTTAAGCTTTATCTTCAGGGAAAACCCTGGCTGGTTTGATCTTCTATCCATTGAAACTTTTTAAATCAGCAATATAGTCATTTCATTAAAAAAAAAATCATCCTTCATCTGTTCACTTGACTAGCACTTCTGGTTTCTTTCAAGAACTTTCCTTTGCATTCATGGTTTCGTTACCATACGACAGAAGAGCTGGTTACAGTGTTGGCTTGTGACACACCTTCATCACTACAATTAGTCATTTGTGGCTTTTAACATAAAGTGAAAGGCAGATGACTTCTCCTTTCTCCTGGATACTTAAAGGCCATTGTAGGATTATCATGTGGCTTACCTTTAATACTGTGTTTTAGTGAATAAGATGAGCCAAGGAAAGAAGGGAAGCAGATGGCTAATGGGGCAGTTAGAATATTTGCAACATGAGTATTAGCTCTTTGTGGGCATGGTTCATAGTGCCCCAGTCACACTGCAACAGCGAAGACCTATGATCACAGAGAAACCCATCAGATACGATAGAAAGTTTCAAATGCTCTAAGAATTAACCAACGATGACAGAGAGACAAAAATTAGCTGCATGCTTTTGGAAAAGAACACTGATGGACATAAGGTTGCCATGCACCTTCAGTTTGTAAGACAAACAGCCCATATTTATGAAGTGCAGCAAAGAAAATTACAATAAAATGAAGTATGCCCATGTGGTTTTGAGGGGTGGTTCATTCCATCAACCTACCCCTCATCCATTGCTCTCAAAAATCCAGTTCTATATATATCCTCTCTATTTCTATTAGGCGTATTAACCAGCTTTTGGGTGGATAAGCTGTTTCCTCCTGTATCATGGGCTCTACCTCCCATTCAGGATATTCTGAGACCTTGCCCTAGTTATTGGCCTTGTTACAAGCAGTAAAAGAAGAGAGTTGAGAAAGACTCCTATCTTGTGAGACTTCTGCCTCAGGTCAGGCTTCTGCATGGCTCCAGGCAACAGGATGTTGCTTTTTACTAAAATGAGAGGTCATTCAGCTAGCCTGGAACTTTCCATCCAAATGTCCTTCCTCGTGCCTGGTTTTAGAGTCCAACTTGTCCTATCTGGTTGTGGTTTTGGTCTGTTTTGTTTGTTAGCATGTGTGACTTCCTGGGACACTCATTCCGACTCTCTTGCATGCCTATTTTCCTTATACTGGACCCCGCCCTTGATTTTCAACAGCTTCACCTGGTTGTAGAAGGAAAGAATTTCTTTAAAGGCTTCCAAAGAGGACCTCTGGCTTCCAGGGCACTGCAGGTTGATGGTTGGTTATAAAACAATGTTGTTATTCACTTTCTTTGACGAACAATTCTATGATCCTCACAACTACCATGGCTGTGTATCCATGACGTCCACAGAGATCCTGTGAACCAGTGCCTCGTTTGTTCATTGCTGAAACCCCAGTGCCTCAGGAGTGCCTCAGCCTATCAGGAGTTACAACAGATCCACTTACTGCCCAGACCGCCGTACTCACTGAATCTCATGTGGTCCCTGGAATCCTAGATGGTGAAATGTTGTGGAATATTACTTTAAGGTGTGTTACTTTTGTTCATGTTGCATTTGTTTAACTCTGTGAAGCTGTGTTACTGTGCCTGTTTAAAACACCTGATGATCTAAGAAAGAACTGAATGGCAAATAGCAAGACAGAAAAAAGGATAGGTGGGGCTGGCAGGCAGAAAGACTATATAGAAGGAGAAATCTGGGAGGAGAAAAGAAAAGGAAGGAGCCAGAGAAAGAGGCGGACTCCAGGGGTGAGCCACCCAGCTACACAACAAGCCACAGAGTCAAAAAACAAAGAAAGGTATACAGGAATAGGAAAAGAAAAGCCCAGAGGCAAAAGATAGGCAGGATAATTTAAAGTTAAGAAAAGCTGGCAAGAAACAAGCCAAGTTAAGGCTGGGCATTCAGAAGTAATAATAAGTCTGCATATGTGAATTTATTTGGGAGCTGGGGGTGGGCCCCCCAAAAAGAGTAAAGAGCCAAAAAACACCCACCAACAGTGAAGTGAGGAAAGTAACATGAAATGAAGAAGAGTCAATGTGTCAGTGGGTTGATTGCTGTTCTGGGCAATTGGGACTCAGTCTGGCTAGGAGCTTTTGAGCAACCATGTAAAACTATCCCGCTAGGAAGGCAGAAGCTGGAACATTTGTCAACACGCCCCTATCTCTTGATGGAGGGGTTTTCTGGGGTCATTAAGTCCTTAGCACTTCAGAAGAGTCCATTGTTGTGAGCTGGGTACCTGAATCCCTCACTCAAACAGGCAGAGGGACAGTTGATGTGGGTAGACAGCTTGGAGAGTGCATAGGAATTGTCCATGGTAGTGTGAGAAACTCAGCATGGGCCAAAGGACTCTTGAGGAGAACAACAAAATCATCTGCTCCACGAACCCATCATTGGTTAGTCCTGTCTCGTGATGCATGTCTGTGCTATTCTCATTGTATGTAGTATATATCTCATTATACTTCCATTTGCTGCTCATACACCACAGGACGACATTGCACCCCAATACGTGGTTTAAAACTCTCCATCTCTCTCAACCTACATATGCAAACACACATGCACACACATGGGCACATTTTTCCCATTTACCAGTGGTGCCATTCCGGAAGTTCTTTGGGATTACATCAATATTCACAACTTATATCATTGGGTATCTGAAATATTCTTAACTAAGTCTCATAGCAATTTCTACAAATTTGAGTTTTTGTTAGAATTAATTTTTGATTCAGTTTTTATTTGTTTAGTTGTCCATGTACTAAACAACAATTATCTGGAAACCTTTCAACTGTCCTGGAAACTTGTGTGTTTTCTACATTTCATGTATCATGAAGACATTCTCCTTGGAAGCCTCACCCTCCTGCTCCAACTGGACCTGGTTGTCTGTTCCATGTGCAATCACTTTCTGGGTTCACTGTGCAATCAACTTCTGGAAACTTCTTTCATCATCATGCTGAGAATTTCCTCTCAACCTGGATTTCCTGCTTCCTTGAGCCTATCTTTTTCTTTTTCTTGATTTATTGCTCATTATTGCAAGGTGCTCTATCAATTAGATGTCATAGCTTTCTGTGTGTGATGTAAAGAGATCTGTTGCTCATGTCTTCTCCCAAAGAAATGTTGATATCCAAACTCCCGGTACCTGTGAATGGGACTTTCTTTGGAAATCAGGTCTTTACAGATGCAATTATGATATAAGTTAAATTGCAATCAGACTGGAGTAATGCCAGCTATCAGTATGACCAATGTATTCATGAGGAGAGTTGCAGAGTCAGAGTAGACACCATGTAAAGATGCAGACACCCAGAATGAAGACAGCCCTGTGATGGTAGAGATGAAGGCTGGAATTGTGCAGCTGTAAGCCAGCGTTTGCTAACAATGACCAGATGTGAGGAGAAAGAGCATGTCTTGTCAATACTTTGACTAAAGTATCAATTCTAGTCTCCAGAACACACACACACACACACACACACAGAGAGAGAGAGAGAGAGA
>CABHPQ010169905.1:0-39994 GCA_902168405.1 Peromyscus aztecus
CAGAGGTTCAGGTTTAGCCTCGTTCGATGGAAAAACCTATATATCTCAGTACATTTCGCTCTTTCTTTGAGATGTTACAGATCCTATGTGCTATCTGTAACCTGCTTCATTTCTTGCTTCAGAATCCTTAGACTCCCTTTGTTGCCTTCCTTGGGCACTGTGACCTGAACCTTCATCATCTCCCTCCCCCAGCTTATTGAACGTCCTTTCCCGGGGATTCTCTGATATTGGATGTAGATGCTGATATCAGCAATATTCGTTTCCCTCTCCAAGTCAATGCTGCCTCTATTCCTTCAAATGAACCGACCTTCAAACATCTCCCACATAACGTAGCTTCAGGTTTCATCACTGAATCAGTTCTGAGCACAATGTGGGGGAGAGGAAACCCTTCCAAATGCTGGGACAATGAGCTTGCACTCCTATACGTGTTGTGTTCATTCCTTTCCTAGCTTTCTGAACACATATTTCAATTCTGTTTTACTTACCAAAGGCCCTCTATACGAGAAAAATATGGTTACCTCACCAACTATTTCTTCATTTCCAGAAAACATA
Source organism: Peromyscus aztecus (assembly GCA_902168405.1). NCBI lineage: Eukaryota > Metazoa > Chordata > Mammalia > Rodentia > Cricetidae > Peromyscus > Peromyscus aztecus. The sequence continues at coordinate 553 of CABHPQ010169905.1, forward strand.
GAGAACCTAGCTAATTCTCCTCTACCCCAACACTTGAACCAAAATCTTTCTCTTTGCTTTAATTTGTTTTAAGTATCCATATTTGTGATGCTTGGTTTTTTTTTTTTTTTTTTGGTTTTTTTTCTTTTTCTGTTTTTTTTTATTTTATAATTTAATTTAATTTTATATATCAGCCACGGATTCCCTTGTTCTCCCTTCTCCTGCCCATCCCCTCCCTCCCCCCAGCCAACCCCCCATTTCCATCTCCTCCAGGACAAGGACTCCCCTGGGGATTCAGCTCAGCCTGGTAGATTCAGTCCAGGCAGGTCCAGTCCCCTCCTCCCTTCACCCAGGCTGAGCAAAGTGTCCCTGCATAGGCCCCAGGCTCCAAACAGCCAGCTCATGCACTAAGGACAGGTCCTGGTCCCACTGCCTGGGGGCCTCCCAAACAGTTCAAGCTAATCAATTGTCTCACTTATCCAGAGGGCCTGATCCAGTTGGGGACCCTTCAGCTATTGGTTCATAGTTCATGTGTTTCCACTAGTTTGGCTATTTGTCCCTGTGCTTTTTCCAATCATGGTCTCAACGATTCTTGCTCATACAATCCCTCCTCTTTCTCGCCAATTGGACTCCTGAAGCTCCACCTGGGGCCTGGTTGTGGATCTCTGCATCTGCTTCCATCAGTCACTGGATGAGAGTTCTACCATGACAGTTAGGGTGTTTGGCCATCCGATCACCAGAGTAGGTCATTCGGGCTTTCTCTCAACCATTGCCAGTAGTCTATTTTGGAGGTATCTTTGTGGATTTCTGGGGACCTCTCTAGCACTTTGCTTCTTCCTATTCCCATGGGGTCTTCATTTATCATGGTCTCTTTTTCCTTGTTCTCCCTCTCTGTTCTTGATCCAGCTGGGATCTCCAGCTCCCCTAAGTTCTCTTTCCCTTGACCCTTGCCCTTCATTACTTCGCCTCACGTCCAGTTTGCTCATGTAGATCTCATTGATTTCTCTGTCATTGGGTGATCCCTGTGTCTTTCTTAGGGTCCTCTTTTCTAGGTAGCCTCCCTGGAGTTGTGAGTAGCAGTTTAGTCATCCTTTGTTTTACATCTAGTATCCACCTATGAGTGAGTACATACCATGTTTGTTTTTCTGAGTCTGGGTTACCTCACTCAGGATGATTTTTTTCTAGATCCATCCATTTGCCTGCAAACCTCATGTCATTGTTTTTCTCTGCTGAGTAGTACTCCATTGTGTATATGTACCACATTTTATTTATCCATTTTTCGGCTGAAGGGCATCTAGGTTGTTTCCACATTCTGGCTATTACAAATAATGCTTCTATGAACATAGCTGAGCATGTGCCCTTGTGGTATGATTGAGCATTCCTTGGGGATATGCCAAAGAGTGGTATAGCTGGGTCGTGGGGGAGATTGTTCCCAATTTTCTAAGAAAGCACCATATTTATTTCCAAAGTGGCTGTACAAATTTGCATTCCCACCAACAGTGGAGGAGAGTTCCCTTGCTCCACATCCTCTCTAGCATAATCTGTCTTCAGTGTTTTTTATCTTAAACTCATACAGCTTATAAACACCTTCAGCAACAAAGCAGGATACAAGATTAACTCAAAAAAATCAGTAGCCCTCCTATATACAATTGATAAACAAGGCTGAGAAGGAAATCAGAGATACATCACCCTTTACAATAGCCACAAATGATACAAAATACCTTGGGGTAACACTAACCAAGCAAGTGAAGGACCTATGTGACAAGAACTTTAAGTCCCTGAAAAAAGAAATTGAAGAAGATGTTAGAAAATGGAAAGATCTCCCATGCTCATGGATAGGCAGGATTAACATAGTAAAAATGGCAATTTTGCCAAAAGCAATGTACAGATTCAATGCAATCCCCATCAAAATACCAACACAATTCTTCACAGACCTGGAAAGAACAATACTCAACTTCATATGGAAAAACAAAAAATCCAGGATTGCCAAAAGAATCCTGTACAATAAAACAACCTCTGGAGGCATCACAATCCCTGACCTCAAGCTCTACTATAGAGCTACAGTAATAAAAAACAGTTTGGTACTGGCATAAAAACTGACATATGGACCAATGGAATCAAATTGAAGACCCTGACATTAAACCGCACACCTATGAACATATAATTGTTGACAAAGAAGCCAAAACTATACAATGGAAAAAAGAAAGCATCTTCAACAAATGGTGCTGGCATAACTGGATGTCAAAATGTAGAAGGCTGCAAATAGATCCATATCTTTCACCATGCACAAAACTTAAGTCCAAGTGGATCAAAGACCTCAACATATATCCAGTTACGATGCTTGTTTTTTTTAATATGTATCAGCATTGTGTCTTTAATTCTCTTAATTTGCTTTAGACATTCAAAATCAAGTTTTTTATAATGTACTCTCTAATTCATTTTACTGTGGAGACTTAGATTAAAGTAAACCCTAGAGACACATGCTATCAGTAGGTGGGGGTTATGACTTTGAAGGTAATAATTGCATGTTTTTAAAAATGGAATTTTTAGAGTTAGTTTATGTACATTAAAATGAGGATTGCCCACCACAATATACCTATGCAACTATAACAATCAGTAAACAGGACATTTTACCATCTCAGAAAATTTCCTTTGTTTTCTATTTTCATCATACAGATGACAGATGCCTGGCTTCTGGTAACTGCTGACCTAAACTCTAACATTATATCTTAATCTTGACTATTTACATAGGTGGAATGATTCAATATTCAGTCCTTTATAAAAACTTTCACTTTGTGCCATGATTTTGTATTCATTACTCTTTCTATACTAAAATGTCCTCCATTCTTGTTTAACTGTATGCATATTAGTAAGGTTATCCCTTTGCTGTGAAAATAAAAAGAGCTCTCAGTTCTTTGGGTCTTGAAAACCCTTAAAATTTGGAATGTTTCTCTTTAGAATCATTCATATATTCTCTTTATATACTCTCAGGGATTTTTATGATTCCATATTATGTATAATATATTAGTTGTATTTTAATGTGTAAAAAATGACTAAAAGAATGAATAATTTATTGTGGCTCAAGTTGTTCTTATGTAGAGAACACTATGGTGGCAGAAGTGTGTGAACAAGGAGAGACAGTCATTTGATGGCATCCTTAGAAATGAGAGAGAATTAAGATTCAAGAAGAGTCTAGAGTGGGACACATCTCCAATGATAGACTTCTTCCAAATAGGCAACACTGCTGATTTTTCACTTTTTCCTTCCAAAAGAATCAATAAACTATGATGATCCAGAGAAACTGAACAGTTAAGTCAGAGTCCTCCTGGACTCCTTGTTTCTTGGCTCACCCTCATCTCTCAGAGAGAGACAGAGGAGCTTTATTTTTCTCTTATATAAATAATAATCTAATCAAATCAACAATGAAAATTAAAAATGACATATGAAAAATTTTGAAGGAGTTCAAATACATGATGAATTTACATAGAGAATTGAAATGGGAATTTTGAATCTTTATTGGATTTGTCATCTTTATGGGACATTTCTTTCAGGCTCTGCATTATTATTATCAGACTACATTTCATCAGCTCTGCTTCTGTGGTTCTTTCTGATTTTTTTCATCTTTCAGTAACCCTGCTATTACAGTATTTCTAGATTAAAGTTTATATTTTCAACATCAAATGAAATAATGTAGACTTGAAGGAGAAGGAGGGCTCTCACTACCTGGTGCCAAAGACCAACAAAGATGTGGTCACACCAGGCATAAGATATGAAATATTTAGATCATTATTTAATAATTTTTGCTGCATGATAAACTGATGTTTTGCAACTTCTAAAATATCAAACTGTGAATATCATGAAGTGTCAGGAACAGAGTGTCTGATAAGATTTACTAACTGTAAATGCCAGTGTTCTTTATCTGTAGAAGAACATATTACTTAGCATGATGCAAAGGTAATTTTAAGTGGAATCAGGATTCCACAGAATTCTCATGATGTTGTGATTTTTAAACAATATTGAATATTAATGATGATAAAATACATATATAGAAGGAAAGAGTGTGTACACAACACACACACACACACACACAACTTTAGGAAACTGTGTGGATATATCATTTTGAAAGCAAATGGCCAAGAACTCTGCAATCTGGGATGAGGATAGGCCAACATGAGTTTTTCAGGATGTCCCACAAGATACCACACTAGAAACAGGAATTTTAAACTGTGAGCCATCATCCAATAATTCATCTGCAATGTAACAACCAAAGTATTCCATGTGTTTCTAGACAGCATATAAATCATTGGCAGAAAGAAGTTTCAGAAACTACAGTCAGCCATCGCTAGAAGTGTGTGTGTGTGTGTGTGTGTGTGTGTGTGTGTATAATATATATATACAGCCATTTTTCTTTAATAATCATGCAACTTCCCACACTATCATCTGTCAAGTGTTGGTCAGGCCTACCTGATCTTGTGTGAGGAGGAAAGAAGTATTAAAGTGGATGAGGGGTAATGTTGTTGAAATTATATATAAAAATGAAATTGTTTCTTAATACCTGAAAGTGAACAAAAATGTTCTGGGGTTTTCATGAACCCTACACAAGCAGAATCCTGGGATATCTGACAGCACCTTTTAATAGCTACTAATAGAAATAAAGAAAAAAAATACTTTCTACATTACAGCCTGTTAAGACCAGCCTATTCAGTAATTTGATCATGAATAAAAACTTCAAATTACTGAATAGCCTGGAACATACAAGGGGAATAGTTCTCATGAAGCCTACTTTTAATCATAAGTAGTCCAACCCCATGATCCCTTACACTTTAGAGCCCAGGTTATCAAAACCCTCTACAGTATTTCAGCAACAATTTAAACAAGGAAATTTTAAAAAGAGTTTCTATCCTGATGTGAGCAAAATACGAAGTATTTTGCTTAAAGAGAAAGGAAATCTCATTTATTAATGGGTTGCTCTTAGTGTCTGTGCTACCAGTGTTATATTTAGGAAGTGGTCCTCTGTGCCAATGTTTTCTAGGCTACTTTCTACTTTCTCTTCTATCAGGTTCAGTGTATCTGGATTTATGATGTCTTTATCCACTTGGACTTGAGTTTGGTGCATGTGTTGTGGATGATTGATTGATAAATAAAACGCTGATTGGCCAGTAGCCAGGCAGGAAATATAGGTGGGACAAAGAGAGAGGAGAATTCTGGGAACAGGAGGGCTGAGGCAGAGAACCGCTGCCAGCCACGGTGAGGAGAAGCATAACGTAAGATACCAGTAAGCCACAAGCTACATGGCAAGGTATAGATTTATAGAAATGGGTTAATTTAAGATATAAGAACAGATAGCAAGAGGCCTGCCAGGGCCATACAGTTTATAAGTAATATAAGTCTCTGTGTGTTTACTTGGGGGATGCTAGTGGGAGAGATTTGTCCCAGACTCTCCACAGGAGGCCTTACACTCTTGGAGGAGGAGATGGGAGTGTGTAGGGGAGGAAAGCTGAGAGAGAGTGAGAAGAGGGATGAGAAGGGGATTGATGGTTGGTATGTAAAATGATGCAAAAATGTACAAACACAAAAAATAAACCAACTGATAAAAACATCTCTCAAAAACACTTTAAAAGTACTCAGAATTTTCATCATACTTTATCCTAATAAAATACTTAAATGTCATCAGCAAGGAGTCAATAAATTATAGTGTCCCTTTGGGGAAAAAAAAGGAGCAAGGAAAAAGAATTGAAAAATATGATCATGTTAATGACTCAGATGTAGCTTCCAAAGCAGCAGGATGGACACCTGGAGAAAGAGTAAAAACATTATTCTTATTGCATTCTACTCCTCAAAAATGTAGACATAGGTCCGGCCAGTGTGATACTAGAGGTATTATACATAATCACTACTAAAATTAAATTTAAGTGCCATATGAAAAAGAAGAGTCAAACATGACTGTCAAAACAGAAAAAAAAAGTCAATGAAATGATTCCTAATGATATTCTGCTATACTCATAGATCAGCCAAGCTCTATCATAAGGAAGACTTTCTGAGGCAGTTGGTGGGAACAGATGTAGAGAGCCACAACAAAACATTGGAGGTTCAGGGAATCCCCTACAGAAGAGGGAGAGGAAAGATTGTAGGTACCACAGGTGTCAAGGGTATCAGGTGAACACGGCCCACAGAATCAACTAAGCAGGGCTCACAGTGGCGCAGCAAGACTGAAGTGGCAATCATGGAGCCTGCATGGGTCTGCACTAGGTCCTCTGAATATACGTTATGGTGGTTTAGTTTGGAGTTTTTCTCGGATTCCTAACAGTGGAAACGGGAGCATCTCTGACTCTTTTGCTTGTTCTTGAGATCCCTTTCCTCCTACTGGTTTGCCTCAGCCAGCCTTGATATGAGGGTTTGTTACTAGTTCTTATTGTAATATATGGTTGATCTTCCTGGGAGGCCTGCACTTCTCAGAAGGGAAACAGAAGCCATGGATCTGAAGCAAAGGGGAGGTGGGAGAGGGTTGGAAGTAGACAGAGGGGAGACTGCAGGCAGGATGTATTGTAAGAAAGAAAAATAAATAAAAAGAAAAAGGGAAAGAGAGTAAAAAAGTCTACCAAGTCGTGGTCTCACAGTTTGTGATCATTTCAGTTCTAAAAGTCATGGGCCGTTTAAACTGGATGTTGATTGCAACAGCTGGGCCTTGTAGAATTGATCAGAAGTCTGATTCTAAATCTGACCTTTTAGACTTTTTATTTTCCACTGAAACTTTAATTATATTTGCAAACTTAAAATAAATTTAATGATAATTTTACTTGATTGTTACTTTATCTGCACGCACTAAATATATGGAAAAAGAAAAAGATTGCATGATGTACACACATTCAGTTCCAGCCAGTATTCATTTTTCTTATCATATATCCTGGCTACTATTTTGTGTGTGTGTGTGTGTGTGTGTGTGTGTGTGTGTGTGTTCCATCTCCCAAAGTTGTAGATTTGACTTTTCATGTGCTCATGTGTCTTCCAATTGTTGAACAAAAATTTCACAGATCCTGATGATTTCTCTGCAGTTCTCCTGACTCCCATGTTCTATTGAAAAACCAAGATATAGACATCGTTTTTTTTTAATTTTTGAGATTATAATACAATTACATTTATATGTTCCTTTTCCTCCTTCCAGTGCCCCCATATGCCTCTTCCTGCTCGTATATTCATTGTCTCTTCTTTCATATATATACATCACACACACACACACACACATATATATATATATATATATGTATATATATATATATATATATATATACACACACACACTGCTCAGCTCATGTAATGTTACTTACATGTATCTTTCCATGACTGACCATTTGGTATTAGACAGCAAATTGCTATGCTCTTCTCTAAGAAAGACCAAATTTCCCAATTCTAGTTTTTCTAATTTGCCTATAGTTCTTTGTGTAGGTTTGAAGCTTCATGGGCTTTTCCGTGCCCATTTTTGAAAGACCATAGTTGTTGTACTTATATAGCTCATATTTGGACAATCATGTTTGTAAGACTTTACGTGTGTAGCTCCTGATATTACTAGTACACACAATCTCAGAACAAACTTCCTGATTCTTTGCGAATTCTTCCACAATGTTCCCTGAGTCTTGGGTGCCAGGTTATTTTATAGTTGTATCCGGTGTTACTCTATTCCCCAACTCTGCATCTTTATTGTTTGGGGCTTCTATAGTGGTTTCTATCTGTTACAAAGAGAAGTTTATTTGATGAGGGGTGAAGACTAAATTCATCTATGGATATAAGAAAAAATGTTTATAGATTGTTATTAGGGATTATGCTGGTTTAGTTAATTAGCAATTGTAGATTATTCTCCAATAGCCATGACTTTACTATTATCACTGAGTAGTTAGTTAGGTTTCCAATACCAGGCATGGTTTTCCTCTTGTTGAGTAAGTCTTATGTCCAATTAAGGAACTACTGGTTACCACTAAGTTATGTGTGTCATCACTGCACCTTTAGGGTTATCTTCCCATGCTGGTTTTTGATGTGGTTCATATATGTCATAGCAGAGTAGGACTGAAAAAGTTTTGGCTCTTTGGAGAGGGATAACATAGAGAAGGTAAATGTAGAAAAATATGGGAAGAGGGTAAAGGGAGTAGCAAGGTACAACCAATTCAATAAGGAAAATGGGAAGAGGGGATGTTTGGGAGAAGTAGATAAATACAGAAAGAGGGAGATGGATAAAATAACAATAATGATATCTGAAAAAAGCAAAAAAGAATAACTATTATATTTTTGGTTGTGATCCTAGCCATTAATGGCTGAGCCATTTCTCCTTGGAGGAGGTGGGAATGGGGGGTGGTTTGGGGGGTAAGACTGGGGAAGCAGGAAGAAGGAGGAGAGGGGCATCTGTGGTTGGTATGTAAAATGAACAGAAATTTCTTTATAATAAAAAAGAAAAATAAAAAAGAATAACACTATTAACTATTTACCAAAAAAAGCCTACAGTACACATAATTCTGTCTATAAATATGTATCAGTAGTTTTAATGAACTTTTCTTATCTGGGCTAATAATGCTCCAAATACTACCTAAAGAATATCCCAATGTCAGACATGTGAATTGTTGGCAAGGGCTTTCCAAGAAACTCTCACAATGTACAGCCTATTGCTGTTGCCCTTGCTTGCCCTCCCAGAGGTGAGAGGTAAGTTCCTATTTGGAAGACACCTTGCTCTTCAGAAATAAGGCCCTGTGATCCCTGAGCTGGAACTGACCTGAAAGCCTCCTTCCTGCAGACTAGTTTTCATGGTACCACAAGACACCATGTAAGTCTCCAAAGGAGGAAAACAAGGAATACTTCTACCCATCTGTTATACAATTTTTTCTATTTTTAAATTTCATTTTGTTATGTGTATATAATTCTTTTTTATCACTTTCTGCATTTCTATAAAGGTATGAGATCAATACGTCTATGTTATGTCCTTAAACATTTTATTTTTTAAGAGATGTGTGCCAAATGATCCAAAATAATAAGCTCAAAAATCATGTATAAATGGTTATTTACACATACACACAAGGAGTAAGCATACCCATTTAAATACCTACTTGATACAGAACTATCAATGAATTGGTGAAACTTGACAATATAGCAGTGGTGTAGGCATGTGAATGTATGTATGAGTGTGTGGACCCACATATGTGGAAGCCAGAAGAGGACCTCAGTTGTCTTCTATCATTTTCCTCCTTACCATTTTAGAATAGGGTCTGTCACTGAAGCAGAAGGTCAATCTTAGAAGGCTTGTGGTGATATTTTGTTTGTATGCTTAGTAAGTAAAGGTTACCTGAAGAACACAAGACAGAGCCAGCCAGTCACGGAGTTAGCCATAGAGGTAAGGGAGTGGTGACACACACCTTTAGTCCTAGCACTCAGGAGGCAGAGGCAAAGATCCGTCTGGATTTCTGTGAGTTCAAAGCCACAATAGGCTACACAAGATTAACCCAGTCTAAAAGAGAAACAGAGCCAGGCAGTAGTGGCATACACCTTTAAACCCAACACTAGAAAGATCAAGACAGAAAGTGATATGGCTGGGCAGTAAAAGGAATATAAGGTGGGAGGAAACAGGAACTCAAGCTCTTTTAGTTTGAGGAGTTGGTGAGGTGAGAGGTGGTGATTATGGCTTGCTCTGTTTCTCTGATCTTTCAGCTTTCACCCTGATATCTGGCTCTGGAATTTTATTATAAGACCATTTAAAATCCGTGCAACAAAGACTGGTTGGCCAGAGAGCTCCAGAGATTCACTTGTCTCTCTTCCTCAGTCTTAGGTCTACAGGCAGAAGGAGACATGCCCAGCTTTGTATATGGATGCTTAGAATTCAAACACAGGTCCTCTTGTTTACAGAGAAGTACTCTTACCAACTCAACAGTCTCTCTAACCATTTTTGTTAGTAGTGTGTGTGTGTGTGTGTGTGTGTGTGTGTGTGTGTGTGTTTGTGTGTGTAAAAACCGAGGTACTTGTTTGTCACAGAGCACATGTGGAGGTCACAGGACCATCTCATATGGTGCCCCTCGCTTTTCACCTTGTTTGAGGCAGGATTTTATTTTCCTGCCGTGTACACTAGCTGTTTCGCAAGCTTCAAGGGACTTTCCTGCCTCTTCCTCCCATCCTGCCAAAGTGATGCTAGGATAACCGATCCGCACTAACGTGGACTTTTTAAATGGGTCCTGAGGATACCAACTCAAGTGTTCCCCACTCTGCAGCAAGTCCTTTACCCACCAAATCACTTTGCTAGCTTCATTCTCTGCATCCCCAACCCCACTGTTTTTGGTTGTATCTTCAAATAACATTTTAAGATAATGGGAAGAAAAAAAATAGAAGAAATTTTTGCTCAGTCTTCCTTTATTTTAGAGTTTTCCTATGAGTCATCTCTTTGATAATGAATCCTGCTCTGATAATTCATATTAGTATCTTTGTTCAGGTATCTCTTCTGAAGTCCAGATCTACAAGTATAATCACTTGTTTCAAAGAAACCACAAATTCAGTTTAAGATATTCAGATACAACATGTGGTGCTTTAGTAGAAATTGACTCATACAAACTCATTGTGTGGGAAATGATCTAATTTTTAATAAGAGAAAAGTCACATTGGTTCATATGTGGTATTTCCCAGCATGCTACATATTGAAGAAATCTGTAACAAGTTTCACAGTTAAATGAAAGACTCAATAACAACAAGAAGATCTGCAAAAACTAAAAATTCTACAAACAAATGCTGAATTGGTAGTGTTTAGCTTTCCTCAAACTTTTTCAAGCATCAGCTCTCACTGAGAGGTGAGAATAATTTGAGGTGATACCTAAGAATTGTTCCTTGCATTATGTGAAAGAATATAACCCAGAGTAGACTTTTAATTTTGAAAGAACATTCTTTTTATCTTTGTTTCTATATATATATATATATATATATATATATATATATATATATATATATAGAGAGAGAGAGAGAGAGAGAGAGAGAGAGAGAGAGACAGGGTTTCTCTGTGTAACCAACCTAGCTGTCCTGGAACTAGCTTTTTAGACCAGGCTGGCCTAGAACTCACAGGGATCTGCTTGCCTTTGTCTCTGAAGTGCTGAGATTAAAGGCATGTGCCACCACTGCCTAGCTGAAAGAACATTCTTGCAGTAACCTTTTGAATCAAGAAAAAATATATTTCTTTACTTTAGACTTCAAAAAAATCTATTGACTAAGAGTTATGCACAAATGCCAGTGGGATTTTTTTGTACTGGGGACTGAATGAGAACTGTTACTGTGTTTTGTTCATGTTTGTCCTTTTGTTCTGTTGATACGTCCCATATGTTGAGTAATCCCTAATTTTGCTTTTCCAATAAATTCTACCATTTACTCCATGAAGTTACAGGTGGGAGACATTTCATAAATGTATTTGCAGCATAATAACAAAAGCATCATTATATCATATTCCAAATTACGACCTGAGCCACACCTCCTAAATTAGTTTTTCTTAGAGAGCTCCTTCTTTCAGCGACTCTTAATTAAACAGCTTCAGTACACCCTCACACTATTAAGTATTAATCATCCTCCCCCTCGACGCTTCAGCTCATAGGTGTGCACACTAAAAGGATTCATAATTTATTGCATGTATCTTTTTACTCACACTTGACCTATTTAAACACTATTCGCATATCTTCATGTGATTGTTTGCCTGTGTATTGGTGATTATGTCAGTGTGTTTCTTTGACTAATATCTATTTCCAAAGTTTGTAATAGGATTGTTAGGGTTGTTTTATGCAGTGCAGATATGTCATCAATATGTTTTGAAAGTATGATGAAAAATAGGCAATGAATAAGAGACACTGGGATGGAGAGGCTGCATAATTTATTAAGTTAAAGTTTTTTAGTTCAAAAAAGAGTAAAACTGCATAAATGACATTAACATTTTAAAATAAACAGAATTCTTCCATATCAATTAATTGATAAAACCTTACATATTAAGTTTTCAATAATTTTTACTCTTCACCTATCTATTAGAGGAACAAAGTGGAAAATTAAATAACTATGAAATGTTCACACATTATAGAAAACATTAAAACATGTATATTTGGGAAGACTTAAAGATAGAACTTAATATTTTTAGTTTTCAATATGATCAGGCAAAATGATCAACTAGGAGGTTTGTGTGGTAAAACTCATTTTTATATGAGAAAATCCGTTATCAACCACCTTCCAGTTTGACTTCACCTACTGTAAAGGCAATAGCTCTGACTCATGATTTCATAGTATTGAAACTCATCCATTTCACAGCTTTTGAAAAATGACAGGGAAATAGGTCACACATCGTCAGTCCCCATTCAAAATACTTTTAAATGAATTGAGAATCCATTTTGAACAAAATAAGTCATAAAATCCTCTTCTTAAATCAGTAAATATGAAATTAATTGCTAAACTATTTCAAAGTAGAAGAGCTTCACAAAGCTTCAGGCTGTGTTTGGTAGAGGTATTGGATTATTAAGGCAAGCACTATCTGGAACAGAATAAGCCTGGGGTAAAAAGCAAACAGGCTTTGTATTTGAGTTTGTATTTGTATTTGAATTCCAGGCAATGTAGTTAAAAAAATAAATTATATAGATAAAAATATGAACATGTTTGGAAGGCTTCTAAGAAAAAGTTACAGGTGTTTGTAATTGATACTGATACTTACAGTGCTGTATTACCTCATGAAGTCCTCATAGATTTCCTTGAGTCTCAGACAGGCCAAAACTGCTTTGCCCAGCTTACTTAGGTTTAAAATAATTAGCTTTACTTTTAAAATTATGGTTTTCTATTTATTTACTGACTAATTGATTTAGTGGGTGTGTGTAGGTCAGAAGACAACTTGCAGGAATGATTCTCCTCTGCCATGTAGACCTCATGTCTACACAAAACAGGTCATCAACCTTGGTGGCATGCATCTTAATGAACAATTAGTGGCCCATAGCTTCACTTTTGAATTAATAATTTTAAGGATAAATTGTTACTTTTCTATTCAGTCCTTAATTACTCTGCTCGGTGCTCTGTTGAATGAATTATGATTTTTTTTTTGCTGGAGTATCCTGGCGTCTTTGACACACACAAAATAATGACCTCCATTTTAAATATAAATGGAAAAAGTTGCTAAGTCAATGTTTTGGAAGCCAGATAAATTGAGAATAAGTGACTATTAACACCCAGTTTGGAAATAAATCTGTCCCTTTGTTTCCTGGGCTGGGGGGAGTAAATAGTCTAGGCTAAATGTGAATATTTTATGACCCAAATATTAACAAGGGTTCATTTCATTCAGGCCTCTATATTTTCTATTACCAACAACTGAAAAACCTTGAAGGATGGGCATGTACTCACTGCCTAGCTGGTAAATACACTGATTTGGCTCACAGGTATTCTTGTTTCCATAAGATCATGAATATAATTCTAGTTTTGTTTTTGTTTTTGTTTTTCTTCAGCATCTCTTTGCCTGAAAGCCTGCATCTGCTAAGACAAACCTGTCCCCTCAGTTTTTTTAAACTTTGAGCACAGTGTAAGAGTCATTGCAACATGCACAGCCTATTTCCTTATTATTATAAAAAGTATAGCAATTTACTTTTCTTGATAAATTCATGTCATGACTATGGTTTCAAGAACTTTTTAACCCCAATGAAACTCGTGAAGGAAAATTAACATTTGCTATCAGAGATGAGAAATAAAATAACCCATTAGAAATGGAGTGGACAATTAACAGCTTTGATTTTAGGTGCTAATTTTAAAAATTCATATTGATGTAAGAAAACAAAAGCAAATATGACAATAAGTTTCCTCTCTTTCTCTGAGCATTTTTACTACTTTCCTTTTACTATTTCTGGGCACATTTTCTCCTATAAAAATAGTAATTTATCTGTAGTCATGGGTTCATAGAGAAAAATTGTGATTTAGAGGACTCTTACTAATTGTCAAAAATTCCCTAGGTTTCTACTAGGAAGCTCTAGGTAACTGATTCTCTAAATATATCTTCCTAAGACTCATATGAAAACTAAGTAATATGTTACTTGGGGTCACCCCTGAGATGACCACATACCACTTAGATAGCTGAATGAAGTTTGGAATTGTCAATGATCATTTTTACTCTCAAATTTGCTTTTACCTGAGTTTTTAATGTTCAAACAGTTCTCCAACCAGATATCTTGATTTTATATTTAGGTCATCAAATGAACCTCTTACCACATTCCTTTATTGCAGTTTGCTTTAAATTTTGCATTTATTTTCTTGAAATCCATGAATAAAACATCTGACACCTGGTATATGTTCTTTTTACTTTAGCTAATAACTTGTGGGAGGTGATAGAAATCAGTAAAAACATAAATTATATGTCACAGCTACCCAATTTTGTTAGCTATTTCTCTGTGATAGGAACTGAATAAGAAAACCCATGGTACCAATATTTTTAATTGCTATTTAGAAACAAAAATTTTCATATGTCAATAGGACATTTGTAGTATTTGATATATTGTGTGATTTTTAAATACTCTCAACATATTTATCTCCTCCAATGTCCGTCATTTCTTTCTGACAAAAACTTACAGTCTACTCACTTCATGGGAGGCAGAATAGAAGTTTTACAAAGTAAGTTAATGCAATAGTACTTTTGCTTTATTTGATTATTTGTATGGATAGTTTTTGTGCCTATCAAGTTATTCAAAGAATTTGGTAAATGAACAGAAGGATATTTTAAAAGCCAAACATCAAAAATTGTGAAAAATAGAAGAAAAATGAGACTAAGAAGAAAGTGCATAATTAACTAAATTCATTTTGAATGGGACAGATGGAAATCTGCCATTGACCTACTTTCCACACTTCTATTTTTTCCTCCGTGGGATCTATCATCTTCCTGCATTCAAAGAAGAACACAGTGCCTTAATTAGCTTATTTTAGTTACCATCTTCAAGATCTCGGCAGCTTTTCCTGTCCCTCCTCTACACATATTTTTAACATTTCCCTTTGCTTTTCCATTCGTAAAATTTTTTCTATAAATGAAGTTGACAGAATGGTAGCCTGTACTTTATTCTAACTTTGGAATGTTATTTAAGTACTCCATAAATAAATCTCTAGATAAATACTTTCACAAACTACCTTCATTCCTGATTTCCAGGGATGCACATTTTTATGACCCAAACATATAAATAAGCTTTTTTTAAACTGGTCTTTCTTAAGCTTCCTGCCTAAGCGTTAGGTCCCTTCTATTCCACACCATTAATTTATCAGTATGAGTCTTTAATCAACTCACAAATTTTAATATAATAAAAATGATAATTTTGCATTCTTAATGTTGTTATTAACAATACATATCTTAGCTTGTTTTTGTTTAAATTTTATTTGTGGAACTGTATCTTAAATATATCAAATAATTGATAGAACAATCATATACAAAATTTTGCATTAAATTATTTTATGAATTGTGTTTCAAATTATATACATGTATTCATTTTCATAATGCTCACTTTTACTTTTTATTAACCATCTTTCAAAATGATTTTAATATAACATAAAATAACAGAAATTGAGCCTAGAAGATCTGATTAATAATAGCACGTAGGACCATTGCTAGATATTTAACAATCTTGAAATTTTATTGGCTCAGTTGCCCAGTATTTACTATATAATATTGCTGAACACTAAATAAAAATGGATATTATGTTAAAATTTGTTACATGCCAGCATGGCATATATTTTTTTAGTCAAAGGTGATTAACCTTTAACAACGATTGCCTATAACATCTGTATAATATCACATATGTATGATATGCTAGACATAGCGTTATGACAATGAACTTAGCTGTAATTCAGAGTGTTGGGACTTTAGCTGGGTCTTTTCTGGGCAGTTCTGCTGCTCTCATTTCGAACCATGTGTGTCTGTATAGTCAGCACCTCTGTCCTGCCCATTGGAAAGTTCCCCATTCTACATTTGTCTTTCCCACTTCATAGTTAGTTAAACTTGCTATTTTGACCATGACATTTCTGTCAATATTTCTGATTCATCATTGAATGGTTTCCATATCACCATGATCCATGATTATTTCTTTAAAGTTTTCTTTTTCCTTACTTCAGTCAAGTCTTTGACAAATATCAACTCCTGTATCCACATCTCTTACCTTTCACTGAAATGACAGCAAATCTGTTTTTCTCTGTATACTACTTATCATCTCACAAGTATATGTGGTTTTTGTTTGGGATTGTTTGTTTTGGGGAGTTTTTTGCTCTTGAGGTGTTTACTTTTGTTGTCTATAAATCTGCTCTACTAAATTGGGAATTTAATTGTTCTATGTTCAGAAGCTAAACTAGTAGATGGCATATAGCAGATAACCATATCACTTTTATTTTTTTTCTTTTTTTATTATTTTTTTAAATTTTATTTTACAATATAATTTAATTCTACATATCAACTGTGAATTCACTTGTTCTCCCCCCTCCCGCCACCCTCCCCTTCCCCCCAGCCCACCCCCCATTCCCATCTCCTCCAGGGCAAAGACTCCCCCGAGGATTGAGATCAACCTGGTGGACTCAGTCCAGGCAGGGCCAGTGCCCTCCTCCCAGGCTGAGTCAAGCGTCCCTGCATAAGCCCCAGATTTCAAGCAGCCAACTCATGCACTGAGCACAGATCCCAGTCCCACAGCCTGGATGCCTCCCAAACAGATCAAGCCAATCAACTGTCTAACCTATTCAGAGGGCCTGATCCAGTTGGGGGCCCCTCAGCCACTGGTTCATAGTTCATGTGTTTCCATTCGTTTGGCTATTTGTCCCTGTGCTTTATCAAACCTTTGTCTCAGCAATTCTTGCTCATTTAAACCCTCCTCTTTCTCGCCAATTGGACTCCCCGAGTTCCACCTGGGGCCTGGCCGTGGATCTCTGCATCCAGTTCCCTCAGTCATTGGATGGGGTTTCTAGCATGACAATTAGGGTGTTTGGCCATCCTATCACCAGAGTAGGTCAGTTCGGGTTATAACAGATAACCATATCACTTTTAATTAAAAATATTCAAATATATTGTAATTTATTTGCCAACACTGTATTTATTTGGCATTTCTTGTGGGTTGGGGATTTAAGACATGGTAAAGTCATTGTCTTCTATGTTCCAGACATTACTATCTATCCCCATTTTTTTAAATAAAAAAAGCCTCTGATATCTGTAACCATTCTATTTAAATTATTATATTTTGTAGAAAATAAGGTTCAGAAACTATCATTCTTATATAAGCTGTATTATAAATGTATTTTAATTGCTTTGTATATTCAAATATCTCACTTTTCAAATTATTCATTTAGCCACTAGAATATATAAAACATGTTGCTTAACACCACAATTAGAATCTGTCATAAAAGGAAGACTGATCTCAAACTTTGAAATACAGATAAATGATAGATGGTGGGGACCATGGAAGATTGAAGTCAATAAAAATGCACTTTTCACAATAAAAATATATTTGACAAAATATTTGACCTAAATTTCAATATTATTGATTTTCTTCACTTTCACATTTTCTCTCTAAATGTAGCCTAAGTTATTGTAATAGTTTGGAAATATAAAGTAAATGATTTCATCTTTCATATAAAGAAATTTTGTGTGAATCTATTTATTGATATCAAGAAGAATTTTATTGCTGAATATGAAAAATGTTATGTTTTCTTCACCATCCATATTTTTCAAGCATGACAATCAGAATACTTGATGTTACTTTTGTATGACTAAATTTATCTTTAATATATCTACAGTTATATAGGAAAATTTATAAGAGAAGCTGTGTCCCTGTGATGTGTTTTTCTGTATGTATTCCTTTCCCATTCTTATAAAAACTACCTAATACTCTGTGTTTCAAAGGTATCAAACTATGTACACCTTTAATCTACCTAGATCTTCCCATGAAGTAAAGCAGCAGTGTGGTCATTTCTATGTTTTAAAGTTGTATGTGTGGTATATGTAACCAAATGCACTGTTTTTCAGGCATGCTCCCAGTGACCTAGGTGTATTCACTAAGATCTCACCTTCTATAGGGTATACTAAGCCTGTGACACATGCTTCATTTGGAACATTCAATACACAACTGGTCTCTCTATTCATCAGGAACTATGTAATCAAAGTAATAATTATTTTAATATATTAAAGAAAGTTTAATATATCTATGTAGCACTTACACAAGCCTCACCACATCCTTGAATGTCCTGATGCCACTCAGGGTTTGATCTGAAGAAACAAAAGCAAAGCAGCAAGAAGGAATTCAAGCAGGAAGATTCCAAGCAACCATCCCTGCAGCCGTCTGATGACTCAAATGTGCTGATTTGATAGGCCGTAGTTAATTGTTATTTAGAATACTACTGTAGAGTAGCTGTGTGGAAGACTGACGAAGGAACATAAAGACCAGCTCAAGTTCAGACAGTTTATGTCATATTTTCATGATTCCCAGTATTTATACATTTCGTTCATTCCAGCCTTCCAGGGAAGTAACTGACAAACAAGACAGGCAATAACTCCAGTGAGGTTCAAGAAAAGAAAAAAAAAACTCAAATAAGTGGACATAGGGCATATGAAGGCAAATAAAAATATGTACAGATGGCCCAGACCATCTAATCAAGATGCCTGTTTTCTGCTTCAAAGCAAAGCCTAGAAGTGTGATTTAGTTTTAGTGTTTGAGTTTTGTAGACTGATAAAATGTAGTCCAGGAAATAGAAACACAGATGTACTTCAGACCTGATTTGGTTCGTTCATATCATTTATTTAATTAAAAACTTTTAAGCATGTAGGTATGATTGTATGTAGATATGTGCATGTGAGTACAAGAGTCCCACGCTCCCAGGGATATCAGATACACCTGGCGCTGTAGTTATAGGTGATGGTTAACCACTCTCCATGGATTCTGGTTACCAAACTCGAGTCATCTGCAAGAACAGTATAAACTCGTAACTGCTGTGTCATCTCTCCATCCCTGTCCAATAATCATTTCTCCTTACCTTTCCCTGTTTTCATTTGGAAAGTGGGTGTAATAATATTGTTCTGACATTTATCTCCATTTATATAATTTCCACTATTTCATAAATGGTAATATGTACAGCAGAAGAATCTCAGTCTCTTATGTATATAAATTTCATGCTATATATTTATTTTATATGTTTTATATTATGTGTGACATTTAGAAGTAAACTTTTATCTTAAAAATATGAAACAATACAGGATGCAAAAATGTGAACTCTGTAGTGTATTTATTAACAATTATAATGAATTATTCAAAATTAAAAATATTTTACTCAGTATTTAAGTAAGTGATTCATTTAAAAAGCACATGTGAGGAAAATTATACAATGTAGGTTGAACAGAACAAAATTATAGTCAAGTTTTCTGTTTTTCCTACCAAACTAGAATATGAACAATTATTTAACAAAACATAACCAAATCAGAGCAATGAACTGCAGTCATTGCAAGAGTTAAATTAAAAAAAATGAATCTATTAGATTTCTTTCAAAGTCTTACTCCTACAATTTCATGTCCTCATTTCAAAACCAAAAGTATTTTTTTTTAAATCCTGTCAGTGGGTAGCTACATGATACCACTTGTGTGGAAAATAAAATTTTAATACCCAGTGAAGACAAGCTGACTGTATTGCAAATAAAAGTTTAGGAGGATCCATCTACTGGAAAAAAATCAAATAATATAAAATCTGGAAATCTAATTCTTATATTAAAAAGAATTGAGATCTGACTTATTCTGCATCTACAGAAAATGCAATTTAAAGGTATGAATGTAAATTTTTATTGGACTCAATAGATTTTTAAAGTTTAGTATTTTCTTTTTTGGGGGGAGAGATTTGAGACAGGGTTTCTCTGTGTAGCTTTGCACCTTTCCTGGAACTCACTCTATAGCCCAGGCTGGCCTCGAACTAACAGAGATCCACCTGTCTCTGCCTCCCGAGTACTGGGATTAAAGACGTGCACCACCACCACCCGGCTTGAGTTTGGTATTTTTTTACTGTGGGGGAGGACAAGGTTGGTTTCAGTTAAAGGTCCCTTTTACAGTCCATCCCTTAGGGAGGTTATGGCAGGAACTCAAACATGGCAGGAACTTGGAGTCAGGAGTTGATGCAGAGGCCATGGAGGAATGTTTCTTACTGCTATTCTCATAACTTGCTTATCCTCCTTTCTCTCTTGTGTGTATACATATACACAAATATCCACATACCTTTGTGGATGTCAAAATATAATGACATATCTATATATCACTTTTTTTCATGATACACATATTCTATTTTGGTGGGAGAGGGGGTTTCAAGGCAGGGTTTCTCTGTGTATCGCTGGCTGTCCTGGAACTCACTCTGTACACCAGGTTGGCCTCAAAATCATAGAGATCAGCCTGCCTCTGCCTCCCAAGTCCTGGGATTAAAGACATGCACCCCCACCCCCTGGTTTGATATGCATATTCTTTAATGCACACTAGGCATTGTAAATTTCACTGCATTTATTCTTTAAACAATCAGTTAGTCTAATAAAAGTTTTGATTTTTATGTGAAAACTAAGGACCTCAAGAAAGAGAGAAAGTTATAAAACTTGCCTGAAGTCATGTAAATCTCATGGTTTGAATGTAGGTTCAAATTCTGGCAAATTCAAGTTTGGATATGTATGTATGTGTGCATGTATGTATGTGTTTGCGTGCATGTTTTGAAATATATATAAATCTATGCTTTGAAATACTTTGTAACAACTATCAACAAATTCATTATGATAACATAACCAAGAATAAAAATATATAAGGCTTAGGAACAAGACACACCTGACCTAATTTTTGCTCATAGCTATAATTTTTCAATTCACCTGAGTTCACATAAGTGTTCTTTGAATTAATTCATTGCATCTTGGGATGTACTTGATTAATTGCAAAATGAAATTAAAATGCCAATCTTTCAAGATCAGTAGGAAGAACTGTTGCATACTAACTTCTTGTCATATGGTATAACTTCAAGAATCACATCTTACCAATGAAATTTACATAGTTATCTGTAACTAATGTGTGTTATCCTAACACATTAGTTTTCAGGAAGTATCACTCATATTCATGTGTGTTTAGTTAACACTAAATGAAAACAATACAACTTTAGTGCAAAGAACAAGCAGGTTGTATTTTTGCATTTAGGAATATGTGTGTGTGGTTTGTGTTGTGTATCTGTGTATCTGTGTAAACAATGAATGAAAAAAGAGGTCATGAATTGGAAAAAAAATCAAAGGGGAATATGGGAGGATTTTTGAGAAAAAAGAGAAGGAAGAAATGAAGTTATTAATTTTATTTATTTCCAAGAAACTTCTGCCATGGCTGTCCTCCAACTCACTAGATTATTAGCCTTTAATTTGCAATCAGTCCTCCTACCTCAGCCTACTAGTACAGGAAGTGAAAGCACATGCACCATGCCTGGCTGAAAAAAAAATGTTTATCTTATTTTTTGAATTATACTTTAATGAAAAAATTTCCCTTTTTTTCTCCTCTCAAACTCTCCCATATTCTTTACTAGAGAATTTGCCTCATTTTAACTTATTGTTTACACACACACACACACACACACACACACACACACGAGCACACAAGCTTGTTGTATATATATTTCTAAAAACATAGGTACAATCTGATCAGTCTGTATAATGAAGTTGTAACATTTATATACTCTTATTTGGCTTTCATATGAAAATGGTAATGAATAAATCCCTTGAAGAAACAACTTGCATAAACAAATGGATCTAAAAATTGCTTCTATTAATACAATAAAATTTCTCTGCTATAGCATTTTGTAAATAAGGAGTATGATTCCAAATATATACAAGAAGGAAACTTGTTTAAGGTTAAAGAGCTCACAATATAGACAGCAATGTTAAGATTTTGAAGAGTATAAGTATAATTTCAACCTAATGAAATAAACATGAGAGCAACACATACATTATGGATGTCTGTATAAATAAAAATACATTCTTCATAGCTTCAGTATTCACACCATATGACTTTGTAATATTCCTTGAGGTGCTCTTTTAAAATGTGAAATGGATAATCAAAAGGTTGAAAATAATTTTCCCATATCATCTGGTACAGTTAGAAGTATAAAGATAGTAAAATTCACAAAACTCATTATAAAAAGATTAAGAACTGTGCTAAGCCTAGCACTGAACATTTTCATTAGAGAATATATAATTGAAATTAAATAAGTTAAAGACCATGCAATTTGAAGACATAGGGAAAAAATTTTGCCAATTTCTATGTTTTTTATGAAACTTCAGAATATCAAGTTGCTTCATTTTCTACCTAAGTAAAAACATAACTTCTGTTCATGTCAATAGTTTACATATATTTTTAAAAATCACATGCAATAGCTGCGGGTTTTTTCTCTAATGCTGACTGCAGAAACAGTGTATGTCATGGTTGTCAAGCAAATTAGAGTTATTAAGCCCTAAAAGATTCATCATTGTGATTTCAGTACACCTACCTATAAATTTATATTTTTAATCCTAGATTCTCAGACCAAATGAATGGGTCAATTTTGAATTGAAGAAGTACAGGCCACAAAATAACTAGATGTAAATGTTGTATAATTCAGAAATTTGAAGTTATATATATGAAATATTATTTTTTGACAGTCTCTTAATTCTTTGACAGAGAACAGATGGGTAGACATAATCTCCGGTGGACACTTTCTGGATTCTCCTGAGATGTGGGATCAAATTAGGTTGTAGTTTGCCTCCTGACAGATCCGGTCTGTATGCCATCATTCTGATACCACCCCCTGTCAACCACCAGTTCAGTAACAGGATTTGCCTCACTAATGCTTGTCTATCTGTTAATCTGTGATAAACGTGAAGTGATGGTATTTGTCAGGTCAAATTCACTATGACAGTGTCTGGCAAAAATTTAAAACAGGAGTTTAGATGAATCATCAATGAATTCTTATTCTAAGATTAGTCATAACTATTATTTTTATTTGTACTTCTACATAAAGATATAAAACTTTTCTATAGAAACAATTCTCTTGTTTTATAATTTTGATTTTCCCATTTCTGAATCTTTTTATTTCAAATCTTTTCTAACGTGTTTGGTTTCAAGTTGTTCTAGATATAAGCATACTTCCATATGGAAAAGAAAAGCAGAGAAAAGGATATATTTGTATTTTCTATTTCCACATGAAACTACCCCAAATTATCAATTGAAATGAAAGATGAAAATATGTCTGAAGATGAAAACAGATTTCACTTTTTGATATTAGTACACAGTTTAGTTATTACTGTCATTAACACATTTTAAGAATATGTTTCTTCTAGGTCATTTAATTTCTTTCCAAAAAGCACTATTCTTCATGAGTGCAACGGAAATCATTTACAAACAAAACTACTATTGTTTAGCACTCCACAAATGAAATGATAAGATATTAAACAGATGGGAGGAATCCTAAGGGAAGGGGTGTTCCTCTATCAGTGCTGAATCTTCAGTGCCCTTGGAACACTCCTGGGAATGAATTCTGAGGACAATAAACATATTGACAGTGAATGAATTGCTTTGGAAATAACAAATTTGTGACTAGACTCTGATACAAACTTGTACTAAACTCTGCATCAGTAAGGACATAACTTTTATGTTAAAAGAGGTTTAACCTAAGGCTTACATAGAAAGTGGTAAACACATTAATATGATGAATATCTACCATGAAAAATACATAAAGCAAGGTAATCATTTAAACTCAAAATCTGAATTAAAGAAAAAGTATAAACCTTTGAATTTGTGTGTGTTGCATTAATATAGCCAATATTTAGAAATAGATTACATTTTGTGAAATGGCATCCTAGAATTTGAAATAATGAAAAGCTTTCCACTATGGCATCAGTTCAACTTCAGAATAGCGTGCCCCTAAGCAAAACTCTCACAGTTATTATTAATGGTGTACTTTATAAGACAGAAATCACACGGAAAATTTGAAACTGAAAAAAATAAGTACAACTGTAGGCTTGAAATACAATATTCATTAAAACTTTGTAATTATGCTGATAAGATTTCTAAAATACAGAATGATGCATAATGATAACCACCTTGAATATTTTAATCAATTACTGTGAATATCAATGGGCTAATTCTTGGCCATCAAATGTTCTTAGAGTTCTCCCTGAGAGATGATGGTGGCACACATTATGAATCATTCATTTTGCAAAATCAAAGTAAAATACATTACACCTTTAAAATATATGATCTGCACAATTTTAATTTTTTTTATTATAGATAATGAAATCACCATTGATTAAAAGAGGAGCAGCATTTAACGATAAGATCCCAGAGTAGGTATGATGACTTGTGTTTTCATCCCAGTTTCATCCATGTCTTACCACTCACCTTCAGGGAGTTTATGGTAATTAAGGATATTATTGTAAAACGTAAAAGATGCATCTTTTTCACCAGGTTAAAAATTCCTTTACTATGTAAAGAAATTTACCTAATAGATTTGTAATATATTATTACTACATTTTTCTTTGGTTTTCTGTTTTATAATTTATACAACTTGTGATTTAATTGTTCTTGTGAAATACTTTATATACAAAATGTTTTGCCGGGCGGTGGTGGTGCACGCCTTTAGTCCCAGCACTCGGGAGGCAGAGGCAGGCGGATCTCTGTGAGTTCGAGGCCAGCCTGGGCTACCAAGTGAGCTCCACGAAAGGTGCAAAGCTACACAGAGAAACCATGTCTCGAAAAAACAAAAACAAAAACAAAATGTTTTATAGATTTCATGAAAATTATATCTTATTTAATTAGAATAGAGATTATTTAAATGTTGTGAAGTAACAACTATCAGGAATGAAAAGTATTTCTATTTTCTATATAAAATAAACTGATGGTACAAATTCCACTGACTTTAATCTGTATACAGGACTCGTGAAGAATTTAGGTTCAAATCCAAGAAAGAGGAGATTGAAGTGTCTCTTGATATTTGATGGGAAATTATAGGTTTTAAAAAATCATCTTTTATCATCATCATGAAATAGTCTGTAAATTATATGGTATGCTTGGCTTCCAAGTATTTATTTTTCTGTTTTGTATGGGACAAAAATGTTATCTATGTCTTGCTAGGTGAATCGAATTCTCTGACTCATTTTCAGTTTGGCATATTTTACTTAGTTATGCTTAGAAGAGTTGTGTCTACTTGTTAGATATGTATGGTTGTGTTAGTAGTTCAAGCTGGTCTCATATTTGGAATCTGGCTGTCTCAGCTCTCTGATTGCTGAGATAACAGGTGAGTATTCAGCACATTAACTGAAATGCAATTGAAGAAAGCTCTGCTCACTAAACTCTACAAACAAGTGAAGTCAAGGCAACATTAGTTCACAGTGCTGATGTAAATGATAAGGTTTGAAACCTCTGCTCCACTATTACATTAATCTATGAGGAAAAATTTTACCTTCATATTCCCTTGTCCTCAAAGGTTACAACACCTTCTAATACTACATCCAAAATGAAGAATAGGTTCACATGGTTTGACTCCCCTACTTTCCCGCATGTTTCTGCCCATGCCGAGTGTAGCCTGCCTAATGGGCATATGCTTTCCCCTCTCCACCAGGGGTGAGTGTCTGCAATAGTTAGCTTTCTTTCCTTGTAAACCAAGATGTGACTGTAACCATACTTTCTAAAGATCTATGCCTAGTCTGTTCAAAATCATAAAAAAATAATATTTAATCCCTAATCCTACCATATCTGGCCATATATCTCAAGATATAAAGTGCTTTGATCCATATTTGTCACTTTGGGACTCAAGTTGGGAATTAACATTGTTTTGCAGAAAAGCTCATCTGGAGAGGACAAAACTTCCTCTCAGTTTGAGCATCATAAGACAATCAGACCCTTGTGCTAGAATTCTATGTCTACTTTCCCAAGCCTAACTGGAGATGCTTCTTACAGAGAATCATTCCTTTGAACTGAACTTGCCCAAAACCTTTGGACCACTAAACACATTTTCCATAGCCAAAACTTTAGAAACAATGATAAAGAAATGACATATGCCATTGCTCAGACATTGAAGGGTAAGTTTCACATTGAAAAGGACAAAGCCACCCAAGAACCCATGCTTGTTTTTTATTTCCTCATGGGTGTGTAGTGGTATTTGTTCCACCCATGACCATGGGCTATTGGGCCTGAAGGAGGCAGTGCTTCCTGCTGTTGTATGTGACCCCTTAAAAGGAAAGGGATAAGGGTCACATGCCCCTTCTCCTTGCTCATGCCTATGAGGTAGATTTGCTCTGAGTCAAATCAGAGGGTGACTGCAACTGTTTACTCCGTTCTGTATTCGTGAGTGTATTTTCTCAATTTCTTAATAAATCTCTATTACCCATTAACTAGACTCATGTGGATTGATCATAACAGTGCTGTCTCACCTTCTAAAAAGGCTTGAGTTTTCTTGTCCTTTCCTTTCCCTGGATGAAGTTTTACTTTTCTCAGTGCAATGTAAGCAGTCGACTGCTTCTCAGATGGAGGCAGAACAGATGATAGACCAACATTTCTGGAAAATGTAGAAGAGCATATGCTTATATCAGGTAATTTAGATATCAGCAAAACAATCATTAGTTGAGCAAACATTACACTTTGGTTGTAATTATATACCTTTATCATAAACTCTCAGGTAATTGTAGAAGTCTAGATTACTTCAGAAAGCCTAAAAATTGAGCCTCTATACCTCAAATGTGCATCACAGCATTAACAACAAACAAAAATATTTAAATAGGTCTTCAAAGAGTAAAGACTCAAACAAGTAAACTTTAGCTTTAAACAAGAACCTTAAAATATAAACAAGAAATTTAGTAGTACATATTTTCTGAACACTTGGTTTTTTGTTACAGCCACTTAGTCTAATTTTTTTTCTTGAAGTGTTCTCTGTATTTAAACGCAAAACATGTATTGTGTTTAATGCAATTTATTAGTTTTATTGTATTTTAAAGCAAGCAATATCAACTATTGTGAATCTTTTTCATTTCTTATCTGAACCCCTTTTTTTTTGCTCATGCCTAAAATATATGGAAGGGTTACCTTTGGGTTTTCCCTGTAAATATTTATAAGCTCTATAGAAGTGATGTGAAATAATTCATGTTACAATTCTCTTACTAATGAAATAGCTATTTTCAAAATTTCCCTCACGTATTTAATTGTATATGCATATATTAGAACATATTACAATGTATACACACATCTCCCCATGCAGACATGGGTGTTTTTAGAATTTTTTAAATCCAAGTATATGAGAGCTTACCTGGCTACTTTTCAAAGTTTACAGACGTTCATACTCCCAGTAGAGGTTTGAAAGGATCATCCTTTCTTTTCTGTTGATGTATTAAGAGGGTTGCTATGTTACCTAAGTAGCACTTAATGCTGAATTGGTTATATTGAGCATACATTACACATTATCTTCTGACCACAAGGCAGCCTCATTGACACTCACGTTATATTTCAGAGGAAATATTAACTGACCTCTGCTCCTTTTCCTTCTGAACCTCTGGAGTGGGCTCAGTACTGAGGTGTGAGAAAGAAACACGTTTTCCTGTCTTACGCTACTGTTGCTGTCCTGTGTGCATACATCATGCCTGGACGTGTTATGTAAATTCGTAGGTTTTGCTAAAATTGGGTTTGAGGTTTGAGCCCTCTAACGTCTTACTACATTAATCTGTGATGGAAAAATTCACCTATGAACTTGCATAGCACCTGTGTAACCCTTGAATAAGTTCCTTTAGGCAAAATCTCTGAGATCCTCATCCCATTATCCTAAAGGGAAAATGTAAAACTGTGAAGGAGTATGTGCTATTGATTTTTCTTGGTGGTGGAAAGGAAAACTCCGGTCCTGAGATGCTCAGGTGACTACTGACTGAGACAAACTGTAGCTTCACTATCTTGGATGACTGCCTCTGTATGACTGATGGGCTTATGTGCAAAAAGAGTTTTAGGCAAGAATAATCCATGGTCATCTCTCTCGGTGTGCTTGATAAGACCCCAATAGAGCATCTCGACTGACTGGGCTTTACAAGGGCTCTCTCCAGCACTACAAAGCCTCTTAAGCCTCTTGGCTCTAAGAGCCTTGTCTGTTATCTATAATGCAAACTCAGCTGTCCCTCTCATGACCATAGGAGGCCAAATGGCCAGATTGCTGGCTCTCAGTTAAGGGCCCTCTAATATTTATTCTTCGAAATTGCTCCAGTTCACATAAGTTCTGGACATGTCACATAGTAAAGGAGCATAGCTCAAAGGATACCTCAAAGTTATCATTGCTGTCCCATTCCTTTCTTTTCTTTTCTTTTTCTTTTTTTTTGGTTTTTCGAGACAGGATTTCTCTGTGTAGCTTTGCGCCTTTCCTGGAGCTCACTTCGTAGCCCAGGCTGGCCTCGAACTCACAGAGATCCACCTGGCTCTGCCTCCCGAGTGCTGGGATTAAAGGCGTGTGCCACCACCACCCGGCCTTTCTTTTCTTTTCTTTTTTTTTTGCTTTCTTTATTGTACTTCTGAGGATAAACTTAGAACCTTATTCAGGCAAGGAATATGCTGTACCAGGGAATGGCATCAACAGCTTTCTTTTTACTTTTGATTATGGGACTGTTTGATTAAGTAATGCTGGCTATCTTTGAACTAACTCTGTGACCCAGGCAAGCACTGAATTTGTGATTCTCTTGCCTAAATCTCCAAGTAGATGGGATAACATGACTGTACCACCGGGCCCAACTTGATCACGGATAACTAACAAAAACAGACATGACATATATATCTCACGCCAGTTGCACTAACGGTACTATCTCCAATAAAAATTATACAATCAACAGAACCAGTAGAGTATTGCTTACTAAATGTGATTTAGCAGAAATATGAATTTTCCACGAATGTTTTTCAGTCTCTGGGACACACCCAGGACTGGACATCAAATTATTCTATTTCTCAAAGTGCTACAACGCTAACTGGCCCAAACCTCCTCATTATCCCTTTGTTCTTCATGATGGCATCTACTGAGAATGGTCAGTTAATTATTGTGTTTCCAGATAGTTTGAAACCTAAGCTCTAAATGCTATTTAAAACATTGGTAAGATGTGGGGCTTCTGAAATTAAATTCTACAGTGAGCGTGTTGCCTTTGTGAATGAAGTAAATGCTCTAGTAAAGAGGCTAATCAAACCCCTCTGTCAGCCATCTGTGAATGGGTCTAGATGTCATTTTTGAGGCAGAGCCACCAACAGGAACCACATCTTCCAGAATTTCTTTTCCTGTTTATAAATTGCCTAACCTATCATATCATTCCCATATAAGACATCTTCATATTTGCATTGCACAATATTACAAATGCAGTGTGTAAGTCTTCAACCCACATGCATATTGCATCTATTCTTATATTTAAATATGTAAGGATATCTCTATAGGTATAGATATAAAGAGATATAAAGTATAGTATGTAATATTTATACACCCAAATATCTACATATATATACACACCAATATAAAATACTAAACCTTTTACCCTCAACATTGTGCCCTAGAAATCAATAAAGCTATTTTCCCCCTCTTTCTCATAGCTGCATAATAGGAAGCAATGCTGATTTATCAGGGTTATTGAACAAATCTCCAGTGAAAAGGCACACTGACTGTTCTCAACATTTGTGTATTCTAAATCTGATGAGCATATATTCTTCTTGCAGAACAGAAATTCTGGGGTATGCAAGGCTTTGTTAACTATTGTTGAGCTCTAATTCATAGGATTGTACCATTTTAAGCTTCCACGAGCAAAGCACACTACTCTACACACTAGTGTCAAGTTCATGCTGCCTTATTTTGAAATGTCTTTCCATTTATTTGGTAAAATACTAACTGGAGGAGGAATTTTCAGTTGCAAGTTTTTATTAATGTCGAACCACTGCTCATTATCTGGCTTCCTCTGAAAGCTTCCACAAGGCCACAATGTATATGCCTGAAATAAAGTATAATGTGGACAATGTAAACATCTGCTGCCAGTTTAAACAATTGCCTGACCTTCTTGGACTATGCATGGCTAGTAGCTGAATGAGACAAAAGCCCTTACCTGAGCATCTTTCTGCAATCAAGGATATTGGGAGCTGTCTTCTCAAAGCAAACTCTTTCAAGTGTGTTAAAAAAAAAACTTGTCCACTTGAGTCTGCAGTAAGATGTGGGGTCTAGCCAATTCCTGAGTTTGCTCAAAAAATCTTTATATATGTGCTCTCTCTCTCTCTCCTCTCTCTCTCTCTCTCTCTCTCTCTCTCTCTCTCTCTCTCTCTCTCTGTGTGTGTGTGTGTGTGTGTGTGTGTGTGTGTGTGCTTGTCATGGCAGTGTGTGTATGGAAGTCACAGAACAAACCATGGGTTCCAGGATTCGAACTCAGATCATCAGTATTATTCTGCCAGTGTATTTACATGCCGAGCTATCTTTCTCACTTGAATTATTTTTAATTCTCCTGATCTAATCATAATCCAATTTCCTTAGTCTCCTCTTCATCCTTATTTTGTGCAAACTGAGTTCCTCTCAAGCCTTTTTCTCTACTTTGAAACATCAGTGTTTCACTCTAAACTTGACCAAACACAGGTGACAATAGCTGTTCTGTAGCCAGAATCTTGGTCTTTCTGGAAATTTCATCAGCCAGATTAATTAGTCCATCACCTTTAAATTCAGTCTCACACACAGGGTTAACTTGTCACTGTTAAATTGTTCTAGAGGAGAACATCATTGTAGTGAGAATGTGTGGACAATAAGGCTATCCAACTCACGACATCCAGGAGACACAAAAGGGGACCAAGCAGGCATAGGGGCAAGACATTGTCTTTCAAAGACATATGTATACCTCCCAGTGCTTTGTCCAAGGCAGCCTCAAATTCTGATTCTATCAAATTATAATTACATAAGTGATAATCAATTAGTGTGCTCTTACTCCAAAACCAAATGGTCAGCCCTGAAAACATTCATACAAAAACATTATACAAGTTGAGCCAGTTGAATTTAGGAATATATATCTATATGTACCTATACATATATGAATATAAAAAAATTAATGAAATAAGAGTCTGTGGATTTGAAAGAGAGAGAAAGGAAAATGTGGGAGGGTTTGGAGGGAGGAAAAAGAGGGGATAAATGGCATAATTTTAATATAATCTTAAAGATAAAAGAAAGAAAAATCCATTAGTGTATTAATCCACTCATGAATTCAGATCCCTCATAATCCAATCATTTCCCCAAAGTCTGACAGTAACACTTAGTTTAAAAACATTGTTTATCTGCCCACATTTAAAGTGTTTATTAATTAAAATATAGTTACTGTAGCAAGAGTTTTCCTGCCTGGCCCACGGTCAGGATAAATCTCTTTCACCTGCCAGTCCCACAGCCGCTCAGACCCAACCAAGTAAACACAGAGACTTATATTGCTTACAAACTGTATGGCCATGGCAGGCTTCTTGCTAACTGTCCTTATATCTTAAATTAATCCATTTCTATAAATCTATGCCCTGCCATGTGGCTCATGGCTTACCGGCATCTTCACATGCTGCTAGTCATGGTGGCGGCTGGCAGTGACTCCCTCCGCCTTCCTGTTCTTTTAATTCTCTCTGTTAGTCCCGCCTATACTTCCTGCCTAGCCACTGGCCAGTCAGTGTTTTATTTATTGACCAATCAGAGCAATTTGACATACAGACCATCCCACAGCATAGTTACAGTCTTTCCTCATTCCTTTTCCTCATTTTAGCCTCTCCCATGTCCCTGACATATCTCACTCACTCTTATACTCATGGCTTATTTTCTTAAATTGTTACATATATAGTTATATGCATACATATAGAGATACAACCTGCTAAGTCTGGTTATCCGATTACTGTTGATTGCTTGTACACGATTTCAAGGCTGACCACTTTGTACTGGATATGTATTTAGGGGGTTCTTCTCTGGGAAAGACTAATTCTTCTGTTCTCACCAGTCATTTCCTCTAGTTCTTTTTCTAGAAGTAGAGCCCCATGCGATGTCCCTCTTCCGTATTAGTGTGTTAATTAGTATTGTCCTTGTTCAAATCCTGTTAAGGGTGCCATAGATAGCATGAGTGAACCTTCCCTTTCATTCGTGAAGATACAATCTCATAGCAGACTTCCCCACAGGAGGTTGGGTCTTCCCACATCAATCATTAATCAAGAACATGTCCCACAGACTTATTTATAAACAAATCTAATAGAAGCATTTTCTCAAATGAATTTCCCTTCTCTCAAATGACCCTGGCTTGTTCAAGTTGGTAATATTTTAAAAGTAAGTATTAAAGTGATTGTGTGTTAATATAGTGACTATAGTCAAAATGCTAGTTATGTAGTTATGATTTTTAATGCTTGAACCTAATATAGTACTGCATGCTCGTAATTTCTATACTTGGAAGGTGGGGATAAGATAGTTGGAGAATGCCTGGGCATCCTTGACTATATAGTGAGTCTCAGATCACCCTGGGCTACATGATATACTGTCTCAAAACATATTTTACAAGGGGTTATATTTTAATTAATTACATTATCTTGGAATATTGATCAATTTTCAGTAAAGTCTATTAAAAGGTTAAATTTAAATTTTAATATTTTATGTTGCCTGTTAATATTATTATGCTTTTTTATAGAATCAGAGTTAATTTCAATTTCTGTTTAGGGTAAAAATCATTTAATTACCATACAATAATAGTTTTGCTTCAATAGGGTTCACATACATGAGACATACTTATGAACCAACTGATAAATATATGAATGGTCATTGAAAAAAAACCATACAATTTGTAAGAGATGTTTTCAAAAATTTTTAAAGATTTCCTGGCATGAAAATTCAATGTTACAGTTTAAACTAAAGCCTCATTCTTTTATCCACAGCTGTAAGACATTCTTGAAAATACTGTTCTGTGCTTTTGATATTCATTAAACAATTGTCTGAGTTTTCTGCTGATCTTTCTGAGCTTTCAATACTTAGGAAACTGTAGATGTAACCAACCATCTTATTAAATAAGAAACACAGAGCCAAGGTAAAGATAAAAACCCAAGAGGTCAGAGTTAGGAGCTTACCCGCGTGCTGCTGGCTAGCTTCTATTAATAAGAACTTTTAAGACTCATGCTACAGGAAACAGTCATATAAAAGTGAAGGTTCATTAAAGCATGTGTTTATGTTAAATCTGTTTAATAACCATTTTATAAACAACTATTGTTTTAAAGTGATTCTAGCATATTTAGGATCCTAAGCATCTGTGTCAGAAGTGTATAGAGCTGTATGTGTGAACTTTATCTAAATGTGCTGTGAACTGAAGTTCTCAGAAGAAAGTGTCAACTGTGTGAAAGATTCCAAAAGGCTGATTAACTGAATTGTAGAAACATTGCAGGCCCGGAACCCAATTATCTCCAGCTATATTTAGTACCCTTAGTGGCTATTCTTTGTCCGCCTCTGTGTTTAGCATCCACCCTTACTACTATTAGGTAAATCATTTTGCTATCAGAGGAAGTGGGCAGGACCAGATGCCTTCAAATTCTTGGCTTCTCGTCCAAGTAAGGGCTCACAGAGATTCGTGAAGAAGGAAGATAACTTTATTAGAAGCATGACAGTGGTACAGATTATAAAGGAATGGCTTTTGAGATTGATAGTGTGGCACATAAGTGAAAGTACCAAAGGGTTCTGCAGCCTAGGCTTTCTTTATGATGTCTAAAGGAAAGGGAGCAGGTTCATAAAAGGGCACAGTTCGGTGGTTCTCCATACTGACTGATAGATTAGGTCTTACATTATCTTCTCCTACTATATATGTCCCTTCCCATAACGCATTTGATCATAACAATATGCACACCTAACTATATATAGGCATAAGGTATTAAGTAGAGGATTCTCTTTAAAGGTTCCATGGAAGGGCACTCTTTGCATTACTGCTCTTACACCAAAAGCCATATGAGGCCCTACTGACACTTTCATTACTTGTACTCTAATACACTGGGAATACACTATTAGAGGCTGTCAAAATGTGATTATTATCAGGATTAGTGAAATCTATACTTCAGGGATGGGAGGAAGTGCCGTGTGATGTGGGTGGGGGAACATGGGGGAGTTTTAAGGTTTCTAGGAGCAATATTTGAAGAGGGGTGTTGATGCATAATACCTTCAGGTAAAGGAACTAGGCTGCAAAGTGCATTATTTGAAGGGGGGAAGTGTGCATAACACAAAACAAGCACTGTACCCCTATGCTTGCCTGCCAGACTTCAGAATACATTAATAAACCACTGGCTTATAATAAATTAAAAGCTAAGAACTCCATAAGGTACTATATAAGACCTGCAGCTTATAGTTACCTGCCTTGTAATAACCTAATGTCCTAAATTGCCTTCTGTTGCCTATCTTAAATAAAGATCATGACCAAAAACAAATTGTGGAGGAAAGGGTTTATCTGCCTTTTACATGTTCAAGTCACTGTCCATCACTGAAAGAAAACAAGGCAGGCACTCAAACAGAGCAGGAACCTGGGGACAGAGACAGGACCTGAAGCAGAGGCAATGAATGACTGCTTGCTGACTTTCACCTAATGACTTGTCTATCTTGCTGTTTTACACATCCAGGAACACCTACACAAGAGGGGCACTGCCCACAAAGGACTGGTGTCCTGCGTAAATTATTAATGAAGAAAACAGTCCATAGATGTAGCCATGCGCCAAGTTGATGGAGGCATTTTCTCTGTAAGATTTCTTCTTCCCAGATTACCCTAACCTGTGTCAAGTTGGTAAAACTAACAACAACAACCCATTTGCCTGATTTTTTCTCCTGTTTGTTTTAAAGGTGCCTTGATTTATGACTGTCTTTGTTCTGTTACTACTGTGTGTGAAAGAAACGGCTCTCACCTCAAAAAGAATAAAAGAGACGGTTTATTTTGCAGCCAAATATGACTGACTATAACCTAGGAGCAAAGTTAGGTTTTCCCAAGTATTATGTTGCAGTAAGGTAGCAATTTTATGAACATTCTTATACTAATATTACAAAGAAAATCATCAAATAGGTAGGCCACAGCAGAATGGAGGAAATTCTGCTATAGGCCTAGCATGCTAGCTAGCAAAATTCTTAGCACTGTGGTGGTTGGAAACCAGGGGCCTGTTTGTGTATTGCAAATGATTTCCTAATAATCAAAAAGATGTTAGGTCATGTACAGAGGAAGGCAGTAAGTGGCTAGTATAGGGTCTAATGCTGTCTCATGATAATTTGGCTGTTGACTTTGTAACATTCCAATCTCTCCACAGTTTTTGGAGTCCTAAGCAGTCAACCAGCCTTTTCAGTCACAACTTCTTACCAGGAATTCTCATTCACATTAAAATTACGTCAAAAAATGTTACCATATTGGACTGTGGAATGTGGGACAACTTGAGTCTGGGTTCCCAGACCATAGTCACTCATATTTGACTCTAAAATGTGCTGTCATTTATTCTTTGTGAGATGAGAGCCGTCTTCACATCAACAGTATAAAAGCTGACAGAATAAATGTATGTGATATAATATATGTAACATGATCAAGAAATGTTCTCATTTATACAGTATCACATCTGGAGTTTTACTATGTAAAATGGCAAAAAAAATCATTTTGACATCTCTGACATTTGCAATCAGTACCCTTTACATGAGAAGCATACAGTTATGCAGCCTTGCTATTTAAAACTTAGCCTACGCATTTTTGCCTTCTCTAAATAAGAATTTTGTGACTGTATATTCATGAGATAGAGTTGAAATTCAAAAATGGCTCTATTTGTGGTTATTAAAATTATTTAAAATGTGTAAAAGGGTTTAAACCTTCTGTTTTCTGTTAATTATGTAAATCACTCATCCTACCAATCCAAAGATTTTAAACTTTGTTTCAGAAGTGGACTCTGTGTGTGTGTGTGTGTGTGTGTGTGTGTGTGTATGTGTGTGTGTGTGTTTGTGCATGTGTAGTTTTAATGCTGAATGTTATGAGTTTCTTTGCATGTTACATGTATTTATGTTTCCTTAGTATGTAAATATAAATGAGAAGAACACATTAATAACCTGGTATCATTTAAACTAAAATTATTAGTGGTACAAACTTTTTCTAGGCTTATGATACACTATGTCTTTTTCCTCTGGGCATTACATGTTGCTGTATTGGACTTAGCCCAGTAACTATACCATCCAAAATGGAAAAATACAGTGATGTTTAAGAGCATGTCTATAGTAATGTAGTGATTGATAAGACAGGGGAAAAAATGACTCAGGAGATTCTTCCCTGGGATGCTAACTATTATATGTACTACTAAGTTGTTGTCTGCTGGGGATGCTGGGAATGTGTTCCTCCGATTGACTGATAAATAAAATGCTGATTGGCCAGTAACCCAGGCAGGAAGTATTGTGTAGGCAGGATAAGGAGAAAGGAAAATTCTGGGAAGTGGAAGACTGAGGAGGAGGCACTGTCAGCTGCCGCCATGAGGAGCAGGATGTAAAATACTGGTAAGCCATGAGCTACGTGGCAAGGTACAGATTTTTTAAAAACATGTATTAATTTAAGGTATAAGAACTAGAGAGCAATTTCGGGCGGTGGTGGCGCACGCCTTTAATCCCAGCACTTGGGAGGCAGAGCCAGGTGTATCTCTGTGAGTTTGAGGCCAGCCTGGGCTACCAAGTGAGTTCCAGGAAAGGCGCAAAGCTACACAGAGAAACCCTGTCTCAAAAAACCAAAAAAAAAAGAACTAGAGAACAAAAAGCCTGAGCCACACATCCATACAGTTTATAAATAATGTAAGCATCTGTGTGTTTATTTGGGTCTAAGCTATAGTGGTATTCTATTTGTACTGAAATGTGATTTTATTTGTATGTTAATAAATAAAGTTGCCCAGAGGTCAGTTGTTAGCAAGCCATAGCGAGAGCCGGGCGTGGTGGTGCACGCCTTTAATCCCAGTACTCAGCAAGCAGAACTAGGTAGATCTCTGTGTGTTCAAGGATACAGTCAGCATTGGAGACACACGCCCTTTGATCTCAATACCAACCATAGAAGACTTGGAGGTCTGCACAGACAGGCCCTGACGAGGCAGTCACGTAGTTACAGGCAGTGATGAGACAGCCACGTAGTTGGGTTTACAACCAATGAGAAGGAAGAACCAGAACTCTTTATAAGATTAAACGCACAGGAAGTAGCTCCCTTTTCGGAGAGGTTTCTTGGCGGAAGAAGCTAGCCAGCAGCACGCGGGTAAGCTCCTAACTCTGACCTCTTGGGTTTTTATCTTTACCTTGGCTCTGTGTTTCTTATTTAATAAGACGGTTAGTTACATCTACACTAAGCAGCTGTGGGATTGGTGGGTGAGAGAGATTTGTCCTGACCGTGGGCCAGGCAGGACCAGGAGATAACCCCAGCTACAGCTATCTTTCTTGGATAATGCTAGATTATAGAGGAAGTAGAAGGTTAACTGACCAGGAGGATATTTCTATGATCCATCTACCATTAAGATGAACATCAATGATGATGTGAAACATTGTGGTACTGCAAATTATGTTGGTGTTGCTCCTGTTCCTCTAAGTAACCATTGACCTATGCACCACATATAAGCCTTTTAAACATATTGGTTTGTGAAGATGGACCCTTTTGCAACCATGCTATGGTTTGTCATTGTTGGATCTCTGATGAGTAGATGTTTGTCCATATCTCCTGAGGAAAATTAATAAAACACCTATGTCCATGTATTTCTAATTGTGGCATCATTAAACAACTTACCAGGACATGTTGTATGACATTCCATTCCAATTTCATGATTAAAATTATTAACAATTAAACTGATTAGAGATTGGTCACCTAAGGAATACGTCTATAAACAAGTACATTCTACCTTATCTAGGACACATTTCACATATTCTTAAAAGACAAATTAAACAAAGGTTTACATATAACAACATACAATTACTGACAAATTTTGTATCTCTTTAAACCACAAAAATTACAATGTATTTCTGAAAAAAACACCATTATAACAGCTTCAGTATTCAAACATATTATCAATAATTATTAGTATCTGTAAATGCTATGTTAAATTTAAATAAAATGATTTGTCACTTATTAAATCTTCTACAGAATTTTAACCATGGTCATTCTAAATCATTCTCATCTCTAGTATTGATCCTTTTCTGAAGAAAAGTTAAATTCATAGAACTTCCAAATGCTTACTTTCAGCCTAGATTTTCTTTAAATGTTTGCTCTTATGTGTTTTATTTTTTGTTTCCCTTGTAAAATTTTGTTTTTCTATTGACAGTCTATGTTGGATAAATATTACAACAAAATCACCAAAAACGCACTGGAAGATGTTAGGACACAGAACAGAACAGGCAAGACTACACTCAGGCTGAGCTTACGCAGAGTACATTCACACAAGCCACCTTTTCTAAACCTCTTGGCTGTTAGAATCTGACTTTTCATTGATGGCATATGTCATCATCCTTTCTGCCAGGTGGTATCACATCAGAAGTGAGGCACATTCATTCCCAGAGATGAATATCAACCTGTACCAAGTCACAAGATTATTCATCAATACAACTATCAGACAAAATTGTATAGAGACAATGGGAGAAATTTTCATGTTTGAAATAAACTCAAGCTGGAAATGATGACACATATATGTAATCTGAACACTTCAGAGGCTGAAGCAGAAGGGTAATGAGTTTGAGTCTACCATGGGTTATTTAGAAAGGCCAAGTATTGTGAGTGTTTGTCTTTCAAGCAACTGCCATCTTGGGTTGCTCAGCTGTGCCTGTTTGAAATATCGTCCCAATTGGGTTTGTTGACTGTTTACATCCTTCTTGGAGACGTGAGAAGGGTCAAGAATTGTTCAACTGAATATCTAGCCTCTATTCCCTACCACATTTTGTATGCAACTGTGCCTTAATTGCACATGACCTTTGTGGGAAGCTAAAGTATATAGGTTGGAAAAGGCTTGAGGAGGGACATTTCATCTACACAATTACAGGGAAGCACTCATCCTTACTGATCATAGACTTATCAGGTTCAGTCTGTTGGGAGAGGAACAGCCACACCCCTGTAAGCATCGCCTCACCTGTGCACTATAAGGAATTCCAATAAACTCATTGGTCTCCAGAGTGAACTTTGGGTGCATCTTGCCTCCATTTGTCATTACGACCATGGGAGAAAAGGATAGACTTTACTTATGTTTCCCCAGTGAAGAAATTTTAGGACCACTCAGTTTCAATGCCAAGAACAAAAATGGAAGTACTTATGTCAGTCCTTCTAAAATCAACCAAAGCACAAATCTTAGGGAAACGTGGTCTTATATATGGTTACCTGACACTGAATCTCCCCTATTGGAATTCATTCTTTTTTCATTTTTAAAACAATTCTTTTTAATTTCATACATATATTGGTACACAAACACACACACACACACACACACACACACACACACACA
>CABHPQ010169906.1:0-49424 GCA_902168405.1 Peromyscus aztecus
AAATCATATTACAAATTCACGTACACTATTCCATGATTTTATCATATGGGAAGCTGAGTATGCTTCCTTTACATAAGATATATCTGAAACTTTCAAGGCAGCTTTTAATGAGCTATGAGCCTGTTCATTATTTGTATCAAGTCTGCCCTATTTGGTCAAAGCAATCTATTCATGTCAGAAACCAGAGTATGATCACATGTCTCCACCATAGGGGAACAAACTGTCCTGTGCATCTGGATATTTGATACTAACCATATAAAAAGACAGTTGACCTTTTCTTTGGCTTGACTTTGGAGACAAGTTTTAATCCAAGAAGGGTGGAATCAACATACTCAAGGAACAGGAATGAGTACTGGAAAAAAGAGCAGGGGCTGGAAAGGTGCCAGCACCTCAGTATTAGCATACATCCATTGTTTAGGGCCGCATGTCTCTGCCTCCAAGTGTTGGGGAACATCTTGGGGCTCCAAGTACGTAGAGCAGCAGCATGGCAAGGTAGGCTTGGATCATCTTAGCCAGTGATGTTTGAACACGTACACTGAGGCCAAAGCAAAACAATCCGGGGAGCCATCAAGAACTATGTGATCAAAGCAATGATGTTGGGAAGGAAGAGAAATTTCA
Source organism: Peromyscus aztecus (assembly GCA_902168405.1). Taxonomy (NCBI): domain Eukaryota; kingdom Metazoa; phylum Chordata; class Mammalia; order Rodentia; family Cricetidae; genus Peromyscus; species Peromyscus aztecus. The sequence goes on from CABHPQ010169906.1 coordinate 619, forward strand.
GTGGAAGCGATGTGAGGGGAGAGCAGTCCTCCTCCCTAGTCATACTTGCATTTACTCATTCATTCAGCAGCGATGAAGCCCTCTGGGAGGTTCACACTGCCAATTAGTAATGACAAAAGTGGGCTTGTAGTTCTGAGTGAGGAAATGTCCCCTTCCTCTCCCACACCTTTTCAGAAAAGGACCATGTGGGCAGAGTCCCATTTCATTCACTTAGATTTATGTTTGCTTACCCTTCGTCTTGACCACCTTATCTTTCATTTGATTGTATAAAATGGGGAATTTTCCAAGGTTCTCATTTACTTTATTTTCTTTTTCATATGCTGCTTATTTTGAAACAATTTTAGAATTATAGAGGAGAAGGCAGAGTGGCACAGGGCATCCCATGTGTCCCCTGGCCTGAGAGTGGACAATGTGTAGGAAACAGTCTCTTGTGTGGAGGAGGCTGCTGAAAGAAGATGAGGAAGGCCCATCTCCCTGGCTGAGAAGGCGCCCTGGGGGCTTCTGGGAAGAGGGGAGGGTTTTTTTGTTTTGTTTTGTTTTTTTTTTGTCTTAGAAGCCTGGGATGGAGGGAAGGGAAGACTGTTGCAGGCTGACAGAACAAGGTGAGACATGAGCTAGAGCAGAGCATACCCTCAGGAGAGGAGGGAAGACTAGTGGGTCACTAAACCTTGACTGGAAGGTCACATGGAGGTGACAAGTAAAGCTGGAAGTAAAGACAAGTTGGGGCTGAGAGTTCTGCTTCCAGGGCTGTGCAGACTGGTTAAGCATTGTTTAAGGCAGGCCACCACTCCCTTCCTATAAGAAGCACTGCACACCACCACGGCACACACCGTTTGTTTTCAGGTAGTCACACCTTTCCCGGTAATGAATTAGCCTGTGGCCCTTGTCACATCATCCTGACAATGACAATGGCCTGCTCACAGAGAACATGGAGGCAAGAGGACCATGGGCTCAGGGGCAATACACAAGGGTTATTTTGAGCATCTAACCAAAGCTACCAAACCTCTTAGGACAAAGGAAGATAGCAGGAGCCTGAGTTCCTCTGGGAGGCCTCCATCTCTCCCTTCCTTTTCTTTCCCCTCCCCTCCTCTTCATACCTGTCCCAGCATCCTCTTTGTCTCTCTACTAGCTCATGTTATGTTTATTTCTCCTCCCTCCCTCCCTCCCTCCCTCACATCACTCCCTACTCAACTTCCCCCCTCCTTCTCCCCCTTTTCCTCCCCCTCCTTCTCCTCATCTCCTGATGCTTCCTGTTTTCATACAGTCCACAAAAGGCAGCAATAAGTTCCTGCTACAAAGAACCCATTTTGTCTACAAAGAATCCATTTTGTTGGAAAACTCTGATCCACTTTTATCCTAAGCACCAACATTTCCCAGCATACCTGGCTTTGTTTATGTATTTCCTCAAGCAGCAATATAACAACAACTCAATGAGATAAATGCAACAAGTTCTATTACATTCTAGAACTTTGTCAGTATTAACAAAAAAGACAGGAAGAAAAAGAGCTGGAGTGATGCTCAGCAATTGATTATGTGTGCTTGCTCCTCTTCAAGAGCAGCATATATATATCAAGCAGCTCACAACTACCAGAAACTCCAACTCCAGGGAATCCAGTGTCCTTTTCTAGTCTCCACAGCACAACATATACTTTGCACACACACCTGCACACACACTCACATAAATAAACATTTAATAAAAAAAGAAAAGCATACAGGAAACTGGGGATGTCATAATGGTCCTTTTTCACAGAATGATACCAGGCAGATGGAGAAATTATGGGAACTGTCTACACTGACAGAATAAATGGTGTTCTCATACTGAACAGCCCTGGTCCTCTCCTGGTCTCCACACATCTGTAAACGCCTAGGGAGAAAGATGTAAACCTTCTAGCTCTGATGACAGTGGTCATTAACTCATAAACATCTACATCTCCAAAGTGGGACACTGTAAGAAAACACATGTAATCGAACACTCACACCCACATTGCACTACTAAAAGAAGCATCCAGAAAGAGAGCTCTCTCTTTGTGGAGATGAGCTGAAGCAAGGTTTTCAACTCAGGCTTCTTATAGAAAATAAAGATTCTACTTGGAATGTTAGGAAGTCCTCACATAAGGAGAATCAAGAAGAAACATCCAGAATAAGAGCCATTTAGAGAAGCCTTCCCTCCTTTTTGTCTCTTCTAGAATTTAAATCCAGGGCCTTGCATATCCTAGGCAAGAGCTCTAACACGTGGCTTCAGCCATGTCCTCAGCCTTCTTTGCAATGTATATTTGGTACCAAGTCTCATTAAATTACCCAGAGTGTCCTTGAATTCCCTCTGTAGCCATGGCTGGTCTAGCATTTGCAATCCTGCCTCATCTTTCTGAGACTCTAAGACTACCACGCTGTACCACCAGGCCCAGACTTGCCCTCTCTTTAGTTAGACTTGGGGAAAAACAAAACAAAACACAACAAAAACCCACCCAAACACAGCTGGGGAAAATTCAGGAGGGGCTGGAGCCTCACTTCCAGGTGGGATTTATTTCATAGGACCTAGATACTCCACTGAATGAGCCAGCTGCAGCCCCATGCAGGCAGGCTCTGGGAGCTTGCGGGGGCCTGTTTTAAATGTACAGAAAGGTCTCCAGCTTGGATCTCCATAGCATCTCCTCCCTGGCATGCGGACTGCACCTGGAGGGGCAAGGTGCACATCTCATTCCTATCTCACAGGCAGCTGGCACACATCCAGGCTCCATTAATTTGTTTCACTCTCTCCTTGCCAAGCCACCAAGAGTCTGGTTCAAAATAAATAAATAAACACTAAGGGTGTTAAAAAAAAAAAAAAAAAAAAAAAAAAACAAGAGCATGTGAAATTGGTTGAGAAAAGTGGTGGGGAAAACCGGAGAGGGATTGGAGGGGAGAGAACAATGGGGGGTGGATTTGATCAAAATACATTATATATGTGTATCAAATTACCAGACAATGAAAAGTAAATAAACAAAGGAAAAGGTACAAAGAAGAGATGATGTTCCTTTCCCAGGGGCTGTAATTCCTGGGTATTTGTTTGGAAGTAAGTCTGTCACAGGGCCGTGAAAAGGTGAAGGGCAAAGCTATTGAGCATCCAGAGAAGGAAAAGCTTCCCCGCCAAGGTCAAGTATATATCAGTCATGGAACAAAGCAAGGCTCATTTCCACCTGAGGCCACAGTGTACCTTGACCCCAGTCTCATGAAAACAACAATTTGCAGTCCTCTATAAAACACTTCTTTCCCTCCGTCTGTTTCATTGGCTTCTTCCAAACCCAGACTCCTGACTTAGCACTCCGGCTGTATTTTACAAGCATGTGTGCCCATGTGAGTGTGTGTCTTGCATTCTAAGGTTTGCAGCCCGAGATTTATCACATTCTCTGATGGCGTTTTATCGTTATTAGAGAGCTATAAATTTCAGCTCCGTTAGCATCACATTTAAATATGTACCCTCCAAGATATAAAGGTGCTCGGTCTATAGTCCACTATAAATCCCTATTATTCGCCAGCGCTCTGTACTTGGGCCGTGGTAGAGCCCGGCTGGAGCAGCTCATTTTGTTTAGATAGCCCCTCTTCCCGGAAGGGAGACTTGGCCAGCACTCGAGGTAGATAGGATTTGCTGCCTGAGACTCCTGTTTGCACCTTGGCAGCTGTTTTTCTTTTTTATTTAGAGAGAACGGGGTTGCCACCATCTGTCTTTTGAAAAATGAGTTGTGCTCACAGCAACATGGAACCACAGGGGGGGAGGGGACACAACACAACACGGACACAGGAAACAGAGGGATGGTGCCAAAAGTCAGGATCGAAGTAGGATCAAGTCCACTAGGAAAGAAAATTAAAGATGAAGTATTTCCCACCTGAGGAAAGCAGGGCAGGGAGCACGGAGTTGGTAAATGGGAATCAAGGGACAGCCAGAGAGGAGACAGTCTCAAAGCCTCTCAAGCCAGGGACAGTGTGTAACAGTGAATAATCTGACTCACTGGATGTGCAATCCATTGTAGCCACTGTTTACTGAATCCTAGAGCTCTCCAAGGAGGTAGATACTTAGGCCCGAGCATCATGGGTAACCCGTGCTTCAAGCCCAGCATGTCCACTTTCTTATTTCATCCTATGACTTGACTACTTCTTTTCTTACTAAATGGAGAGTGCCTGTACAGGTAGAAGGAGTTGAAGAGAGGACTCACCATCAGGCACCCTAGTGTGCTTAATAAATTTCAGCTCTACCTGTCATCAAAGAAGTTACCTGCCTTCAGATTGCCAACACAAAGCATGAGTCCACTTTTAAATGCACTTGACAGGTTTTATGTCTAGGGTTCATTTTGTTTTAGAATCTTACCTTCACTTCCTAGAACTCACCTACATAGACATCTCCATGTCCTCAGATCACATGGACCCCAATTCTCAATGTCTTAATATAGCATAAGGTCACTGCTTACATGTGCCTCGTGCAGACAATGGCTCATGAGAGTGAGACATATTTTATTCTACAGCCTACTCAGAGATCCAGCTTTTTGGAGATTGGACCATCTCAACACAGTAATTCTGAGGATATGATAGGGATGACAGTAACTGTATATTTTCTCTTATGCCTCATGGTCTCTGCCAGAAGTAACATCCATTACCACTCCCATAATCCACTGGCTAGAACTCAGGCCAAGTCAATTAGAGCCTACCATGCACTCAGGCCCATGACTCCAGAATTCCATAGGTTACCATTGTTGAGCTGACATGACAGCTTGTTGCTTGGTGACAACTACTTGCTTACCACAGGTAAAGATATCCTGTTCCCAGAAGACCCAAGGAAAGTCACAACCAACAAAGCACTGAGCAGCTCATGGCTGCTCTCCCTGCATACAGTCTTCTTCCTTTTTACAAATCCCTTTTAAAAGCTCAGGCCAAGTGTTGCACATCATTCACCCTTAGAGACCCTCTTACTGGCACAGCTCTGGTGATGTTTCATCCTTTCATCCCCTAACCTAAGTTACAACACCTCCCTCTCCCCCGCTTCTGCTGCTCAATAAGTTTCCTTTGCTTTTCAGCCACCCATTGTCTGTATGTTTCATTCATCAGACTCAAGAGATAAGAACCTGGTATTGGCTTCCAGCATTGGGAGCTCTGATGACCCATCGATTGTCTGGCACCTTGGCATCAACGCCACACCTTTCTGAGTCTACTTATCAAACTGTCTCACTCAAGGAGATCACCTGAATCTTAAAAACTGGAATGTGCTCTCAGCTAACTGCAGCACAAACTTATGCTCCTTATGATCATAGGAGAGCAAGTGCTGATAATTCCTATTTCACAAACTCCTGGGAAAATGAGGTATAGATCGGATCTTTCCCATTCATATAGATTTTATGTTTCTCTGAACCATGGTGTTTCCTTCTTTAGACATGATTGAAGCCAATTCCTTCCCATAGAATTATATTTCTGTCTTCTTAAATAAGGTAAAGGCATTAATGTTAGTAACTGGAAACTGAATAGAAGAGATATGAAGAGAAAGGCATTGCATACAAGAAAAATTGGATTTGTCAAATTCGCAAATCATCAAAGAAAGTTTCAAATATGAATGTTCTTCCTTGCTTGTGAAAATAGCATCCTTAATAAGAAGAAATAAATCACAAATAGATATTTTGGAGGCTCTTCAGTTAGCCAGAAATTCAGAATAGTGTAAACAGCCTTTTTAACTAAAGTGTCATGTAAAATAAGTTTATGTCTGATACACAAAAATCGCATGTCTGAAAACTCTCCATCAAAACTTGCTGATTAAGGCCTCCCATGTCAAGAGGTTGAAATCATGCAAGTCTCCAACAGAATTCAGTTCTCTTTGCTTGTTACAGATCTACGAGGTGGTTCTGATGCCAAGGTGGGTCTGGGCAGCCACTTACCACCTCCATTACACGGTGGGTCTACAATTATCCCAGCTATAGCAGAAGATCCTGTTTATTCAATCCCAGATCATTACTGAGTACACAGTGCTTGTAGCCTCCTCTATCATCACACAGTGTGTGTGTAGCATCATCCTACCTATGTGCAGAGTTCTTGATATTCAATCCCAGATCATTGGTTCATGCACAGTCCTTGTACCTGTGTCTATCATAATATTCCTTTCATAATGATAGGCTACTGTCATAAAAAAATAATCACCCACTGAATATGAGTGAAGAGAGAAAAGGACATCACTCAAACTTGACTTTATTCCTGACCACAAGTTATGTGTAATTTGGTGAAATCATGAAAAATATGGTAAACAAGATTTCTGTTTTATGCTAGAGAGCACCATATCCCATAGTATGGTACCCAGTCTGCCCCACCACAAAGCTTCTCTTGTCACTAAGGATGAGAACACATACACTCTTTAGTATTCCCAAGGACTGTGGTCCAATAGAAACCACTTTGTGTATTGTTCTGTACAAGCCTTGGTTCCTCAGCCAACTTCAGGGTCCTGGTTAGTTCTTCTTCCCACATCGCCTCCACAATTTGGTCCCTGCACCCATAAAACTGCATGCCACTCACGGGGGTTTTACCATACGGAGTCGAGCATTGTTACCTGCTTGGTTCTCAGTTTCCTGAAACCTCTTTTTTTTTATTTTAGAAAGAGCTCCCACATAAGAAATATAAAGGCTTTGGTTAAGATCATCCTCTTACTCTAAGATTAGGATATCTGGCTCATCAGAAGCTATGTTGTAAACAAGATCACACCAGAGTTTCTTGACCTCAGCACTGTCAACATTCTGGACCAGGTAATCCCTTGCTTTGGTGCTACCTTTTGCCCTGGGGATGGCGAATAGCACCTCTGGACTACCTTCTACATGCTGTCTGCATCTTTTTTCCAACTGCATCAGGCAATTGCTGCACAGTTTCTGGAAAGGCAAGTGAGCAAACTTGCTTCCTACAGAGACAACATGGCCCTTATCTGCCATGCATATATGATAAGCAACACACAGGAAAGTTCTCAACATACCTTAACTGGTTTAATTTTTTCAGGAGCCCCATGTGAGCTGGAAGTAATTTTATCCTTTTTTTTTTTTTAAATAAAAGAACTGAAGCTTCCATAAGGAAGTGACTGGTTCCTCAGACACAAAGCCAATGGGTTCAGACCTGGGCTCCCAAAGCCTTCAGCCTTTTCTCTATTTTGCACATTCACAATGTCAAGTCTCCTGTTCTTGGTTAACCTGGGTGTAAATGTGAAAACTGAATTAGAAATAAACTGTGAAGTATAATTGGTATCTTCAGTCCCTGAGAAGTTATACATTCCCACGTACTGTCTCCTGCAGACTTCACATATCTACTTACAGCAGCATATCAGTTGCTGTGGACTGAAGAATACAACTACTTCCCCAAATGGTATCAATAATCTAAACTCCAAGTTCCAATTTGAAGCAATTGAAGAGGGTACACTAAGGAAGATAATTGAATCCTTATGAGAAAAAGAAGGAAGGTCTGCTCATTCTCCATCAGTGCGCGCGCATGTATACACACACACACACACACACACACACACACACACCAAGCAAAGGCCATCTGATGACTCCTCAGGAAGTAATACATCTCTGGGGCAGCAAAAGAGAACCAGTCTCAAAAGCTCAGAACTTCATGCCCCCTGACTTGTGAGAAAATAGAGGTTGTCTCTTTAAGTCCCACATCTGTAGGACCTTGTTCTCATGCCTCAGGAAGACATCCTTCTATTGAGATTGGTAAGCACTGAGTGTCACCTCCTGCCCCTCTGGCACCGGTTTCCAAGGATCATAAAGTCAGCCACCAGCCTCCTGTTTTAGAAAGGCAACTCCTGTTACAGTGCCATGATTGTCACCTTTCTTCTCCAGATCTAAGCTAGCATGGCTGACCTGGGCCACATGTGTAAGATGATGACTTCATGACCTACTTAGTGAATGAGACAAAATCAAGGAAGAAGGTTCTTTATGATCACTCCTCCCTGTATGCCATTTAGGTTTAGCACAATCCCACTGCCCAAGGTAGAGAACAACAGTGCCCAGAAAAGAGTGCTCCTATCTCCTTACAGACATGCTGTCTCCTCCAATAGGCCGATGGGACTGTTCAGATTAGAAGAATGAAGGTCATTTGCCTTCTGACACGCCCACATGGCTCCAGACATTACAGGGGACAGAGAATAATCATGTTCTACCATGAAAGGGAAAAGGGTTTAACAGAACTCACTGTCAACCCCTTGTCCACTAATAGTGATGTGACCTCATCCACAGCTACTAAGATTGTGACACTTGAGACACATGCTGTTGTCTGACTGAGTTATGGAGGAGTAAAGCGAGGAAACTGAGTCAAGTCACTAAAGGACGCTGATCTTATATTCTCCCCCAAAGTTCATGTGTTGAGAGCTAAGACTCTAGTGTGGTGGGGTGGAGTTGGAGGACCCTTTAACATCTCTGTCTAGTAGAGGGTGGATAGACCCTTGAGGACACTGCCATCAGAAGGGATTATCATAGTCACTACAGGGCTCCAGGAAACTCCCAGAGAGATGACCTGTGAAGAACAAGACTGATGCCTGGTTCCCTTTTATTACTAATGTTCCTCCTTCTGGTACTGGCTCCCACCATGATGTCACTGCATGGCTGGGAAGGAGCCAGAAAGCCCTCACCCATGAGACAATGTGAACCTAAAATTTTATCCTCTAAGACTTCAAGCCCACCACCAAATTTCTTGTCTTTATAAAATTTCCAGTTATGGGTATTTTGTTACAACAAACAAAAACAGATCTAGATCTTGGCCTGGGTGAACACTCAAGCTGCTTTTAGTTGGTAAGTTCACATGACTGGAACCTATATCCAAATATGTTTTTTTCTAGAGTTCTGAATGAATGGGTGGTTTGAGCTAGAATCCCTGACTCAGACTACATGGCCCAAATCATCATCACCTGTTGATCAACTTAGAGAAAGGTATGTCCAAAATGAATGAAATGGAGGCGGCTAACCCATTTTTTACAAGAGAACACGTCATTTTGTAGTCATTTCCTCCACATAGAAAAGCCACATCCTGGATGGAGGGCAGAGGATACTGCAGACTCCAGGAGGAGATGAACTGCAAGCCTGGGCAAGCAGAAGCTGACAAGTGTCACAAGTGTCACAATGCCCTGCCCTGCCAGGGTCCTGACAGCAGTAAACAACTGCCGGGGAGGGCACTGCCTGGTGCCATCTGCCACACAAATGGTAAGAAGGTCTTTGGACTCAGCTTTTCCTCAGCAAAGTGGAAGACAGGAGGGGATTTCAGCTTGGGAAAATGGTAAAAGAACTCCCATAGGTTACTTGCATAAATATTCTTGGAACAGTCTTTCTATGAAAGACTGTTAATAAAATGAATCTAAATAACATAAGATCTGCCTTTTTTTTTTTTTTGAGATAGCTGGCCTTGAACTCCTGATTCTCCCACCTTGGCCCCTGGAGAACTGGATTAGAGGAATGCCCCACATGCCCAGCTGAGCTTTTGGCTTTTCACCTTCACACAATGCTGCATGCCTCCCTTCTTTCTTCAACTACCACCCCTCAGAAAAAGAGAATTTACTTTCATTGAAAAGGCTAGGCCATAAATTACATTGAATTAAGGATAAATAAATCAAAACAGAGACAAACAGGAAGCTAGGAGATTTCCCTCCCTGCCCAAAGTCCTCTTTTAGTTCTCACTGAGGAGAGTATGCTGTGGGCCTCTTTTGTCAAGAATGGTGATCCAAGAGGCTGGAGAGGCATCTCTATCAGTCAAGGGTTTCCTGTGCATGCATGAGGATCTGAGTTCAATGCCTCCGGCTCACAGGAGAAGTGGGCACGGCTGCCTAATCTTATTACCCTAGTGCTGGGGAGGGAGAGACAGGCAGATCCCTCAGGTCACCAGCCAGCCTAGCCTAGCTGGTAAACCCTTGGTCCCAGAAAGAGATGCTGTTTCATATAACAAGGTAGAAAGCAACTGAAGAATACTACCTGAGGCTGACCTCCAACCTCCATTCAGACACCTGGGTCCTGGGATGAAGGTTCACTCAGAGCATCTCCCTGAAGATTTGATGCTCACATCAAACACATTCCATCTTTTCCTGTCTCTAACTAAACACCAGCTCTCTTGTTCCTGGAGAACTTGTTGTGTAGTGATAGGTCAGCCATGGCTTTGAGCTACAGAAGTTAATTATGATATACGTGTATAAGGGATCTATGTCTTATTCTTGACTTATTAAGCTTTATCCTCTTGGAATGATTATGTGCTTTTCAGCAAAGAATAGAGTTGATGCCTTTAGGCAAACTGTTACAGAAGTTAACTAAATTTTAATCCTCCCAGGGCCTCTTAAATTCATCCCCCCTCTCCCTCCCTCCCTCCTTCTCTCCTTTTCCCCCTTAAGAGTTCTTTGAGTTTGTATCAACTCTAATTGATTTCCACACAGGAACCTCACCTCCCAGTATAGCATGGGACCCTTTTCCCTAGCAGCCAATGGCAAGAACCATTTATAAATTGTTAAACATGTTCACAGTTAAACGACACAAAAATAGCCTAGGAATATTTTAATATTCATAGTTTGCTTTGATTAAAATACAAACTTTTTCCCATTAGCTGTTGGATTATTTTTCATAACGCAGGCAGGTTACAGAGCGGAGTGCCACTTAATTTAGTGTTTAATCAGGAAAACTACTATGGCATCAGGCTGATTATGTTGGCCCAACTGCTGCCTGCTCAATTTTTCCCCATAATTGCAGGATATTCTTTATGGTGACAACTGCCCAGACGGTAGAATTCCAATATGCTATACATCAGCTTCTTCATTATCGGATTAGCTGGATGTGGCAACGTCGGGCGGACTTTCATCCCCACCATTGATCGCACGGTTCCTTTCTGTTTCACAATTAATGTGAGCCTGCCTGACTGATCAATCTTCTCCTGTGCTCAGTCCAGAGTCCATAGGCTCTTAGGACCATGTGTTAGTGATCTGCAGGGTTTCTCAAAAGGCCTGTGGACTTTCACTAGGGCAAAAGATTTTCTCATTTTCAGATGTTTCTGATCTCATCAGGTGTCTGATGGAGTGTCTTCACATGACACGTGTACAATTAAAAAGAAATAATAATGGAGCCATCCAAATGGATCAGCAATTAAAGGTACTTGCGACCTAACAGACAGCCCAGCCTTGGCTCCATCCTCAAGACACAGGTGGTGGAAAGATAGCTTCCTACTGCAAGTTGTCCTCTGACAAACACACATGCCATGCCATGCATGTGCATATGTACACACACACACATATGTATGTATAAATACGTACATAAATACATGTAATAATAAAATAAATAAAAGTGTGTTTAACAGAGACAAAGCAAAAAGAAAGATATGGCATCCCACTGGTGTGGCTGTCTATCTACTACTCTCTTTGCTGAACTTTACTTTGACAATTTTATGAGGGACTTCCAAGACCTACCAAAGCCACCTACCCAGACTAACATTCTCAAGGAAAACATGATGGAGACAGAGTTTGCCACAACTCTATGCATCAGGCCACTGATACAGAATTTCTTCAATAGCTGTTTGCATATTACCTTTTTGTTGTTGTTTGGAGACAGTATCTCATGTAGGCCAGGCTGCCATTCAACTATATAGTAGACAATGACCTTAAGGCTGTGATCCTCTTGCTGTCATCTTCTAAGTACAGGTGTTTTTATGTGGTTCCGGGGAGTGAATCCAGAAAGGCACCTTATCAGCTGAGTCACCGCCCCCATACGTTACATTCTGGATTGCTGAAGACGGGGTACATTTGCTGTGAACTGAATGTGGGTGATGCTGACCTGAATGAGAGACACTATCTGGTTCCTTTGCATCTTACAGGCTTCTCTGGGTGTGGATGCTTTCAAAATGCTTCAGCCAATAAACTTGAGAAGACCAGAAGGCTAAGATTAAAATTCAGCTCTAAGGCTAGGAGGGATAGGATAGTGTGTTCGGCCAATCACTTATTGCACAAGCTTGCAGAGCTGAGTTCACCACCCAGCATCCACATGTCACATGTTTTAATCAAGCACTGGGGAGGTGGAGACAGGTAGATCTCTGAGCCTACAGGTCAGCCAGCCTAGTGGAATCAGCAGGCTTTAGATCAGTGATAGACTTTGTCTTAAAAAGCAACGTGAACTGTACTTGGGAAATGGCAACCAAGGATGACCTATGGCCTCCACATACACAAGTACACACGTGTATGCACATCTATGCACACATGTACACCTGCATACACATAAAACACACACACAAAATAAATAAAATGTAGCTCCAGTGCATATAAAACCAAAGCAGTCTGTAAGCAAGGGAAAGCATACATGTCTGCAAGGGAAGCAGACACATTTCCAAGTATCAGTTCTCTTCATGACCATCACACAGGCCCCTGAGAGCCAACAAACCTGCCAATCAGTCCTCTCAGAAACCACAAATGAAGCTTTGTGGTTTTTTTAGTAGGATCTGGAAGAAATAGCCCTTGCCCATTCTTGCCTCAAGCAGTTCTATTCATAAAGCTAGGAGGCTGGACACACACATTTCATAGATTTTTTCCCCAAAAGTGCATTAAGTGAATTACATTCTTCATACTTAGTAATTGTGAAGTCGAGTAAGATTTTCTTATGTTTTGTTGGTGTCATAGGCCTCAACCCAGTTGATAACTGATAAAAACTTTCATGAAAATGCTTTTTCCTTAGGCTTACTCAGGATTTCACTATATGTACAAAAACAAACAAACAAAAACTAAGCATGTGGCATAAGTGAGCAACGCATTTTCTTAGAGAGCAGAGCTTCAAAAGGGATCAGAACCAGTGCCTATCTCCGTCCACTCTTCCCTAAGCACATTTCATCCCACGCTCCTTGCAGGTTCACTCTGCACTAATCTCCCACATGCATTGGTTTCATCACTGACATTTTACACTAACTATTCCATAAACTCTTATAGTTTAAAAAATGTTAGTTAATGCTAACTACAATACATACATATGATTCTCAGTTACATACGCTTTTCTAAACCAGAGCATTTCCTAACAACAGTGAAGCATCCATTCTCTCCAGAGAAGTTTCTTTTCCTTGACTTGTTAGGAGGACGGGTAGGTTATGTTGGGATGGTTAAGAAACACAATACTGGGGCCTGGGAAGATGACTCAGCAGGTAAGAGAGCTCGCTGCCTTTGAAGAGAACCTGAGTTTGATTCCTAGAAACTGTGTTGGAGGTTCGCAAATGCTTGTAACTCCAGCTTCAGTGGAACTGACACCATCATCTGACCTCTCTGGGTACCTTCACTCATCTATATTCAGACACAACACCCATGGATATACACAAATAAAAATAAAATAAATCTTTTTTTTAAAAAAGAAATACAATATTAAAATAGGTATCAGAGTTGGAACTGATTTCCTTTTGTGAGAGTTTGCATGATACTGCACAACTCTCAGACACTTAAAAGGATGCTCAAAGAACACTTCCTGCTCCTGTTAGAAGACAAGTTATTTGTGCTTAGAGAGTAGGAAGCCATACCTCAGAGAAAAAGGGAACTGAGTAGCTTACCGTTGCAAAAACAACAAAGTTAGTGTTCAATTAAGTTCCACCCCAAGATTTATACTGATCATTAAACAAAAGTTGTCTTCTGTTCAGTATCAGGAAATTGAACAATATTCTGTAGTAGGAAAGAACTTTTAAAAAATTAAGCAATAATTATGGGATAGTTGCAAAACACAATCTATCTTTTGCATCTTGAATTTCTTGGCCTTGCAATTTGCATACACATTAAACTCAGTGGGAAATTGGGAAGCGATTCAGAATTCAACAATTAAAAGATACACATTATAATTGTTAACATTAACTTAAAGTTGATTGCTGGTGCAATGTTCTGTGCAAATGAACTCTGATCAGCACCCATTTTTTTCTTGAAAGTTCAACCTATTTCCAATGAAGGATCCAACTGGATCTTTAAGTTGTGGATTTTGCTGAGACAACTTCAGATCTATTAACTGAAATCTTTCAAGAAATTTAAACATACTGTCTGTAGAATTTTGCTTTAATAGAAAAAGAAACTGAATCCCATATCCCTGGGATTTAAAAGCACTTATTATTTCTTAGAATACACAATTATTTAATTTGGGAGGAAGAAATGCCCAGATAATTCTGAATTCCATGTCAGCCCAATGTAATGTTAATTGTAGAGAGCTGAGAGTTTGAAAGCAAATCAGCCAATGAAACAAAATCTAAATGTTTCTCATTTTTCATTGTCTATGTTTTACTAATAAATTTTTACATCTAAATATTCACATATGTAAACTGCTGAAGATATCTGAAATATTAAAAAGGAATTTTAATTGTACATTGAAAATTTGTCTAAGGCTTTTAAAAGTTTTATTTTGTTCAAAAGATGGAGATTGAAGTCAGGGCACCTACTCTACCACTGAGTTTATTCCCAGCTCAAGAAATTCTAGACTATATGGGTGGACACAAAGCTCAGTGTCTCATTCCAGTCTATGATTTAGGTGTGTTACTCCTTCAACTCCTGCTATAACTACTGATCATGACAGCCATCCGTGCAGAGGACTGTGACGAATATTTAATATGTACCCCTAGCTCCCCCACCTAGAAGATGTTCAACAACTGCAATCTACAACTACGATATTTATAAACTACCGAGATAAGAAGTGAATCCCTGTCTCACGCATACCAGTTCCATGAGTAGAGCTGCCTGGGCCCCAAGCTCTTTCCTCTTCCCCCTGCAGATCAGTTTTTGCCATCTCTGACACCTTAAGTGTTTGTTGGTGTTATACATGACAATTTGGTACCAAGCAAAATACATGGCCTTTGGTATTTCACTGTCCCATATGAGAAACATAAAAAGAGAGTGTCTACAACATAAGTGGTATCAAAATAAACTAATACTTGCAAGTCACTTATGTTAGTGCTTAAAATACATACATACACATACACACACACACACACACATACACACACACACACACACACACACACACACACACACACACACACCCCCATGCATCTTCATAAGGATTTTTTAAATCTTTGAATGGGTGTGTGTTTGATGTGTGGGCATGCTTATAGGTGTGAGTGCAAGGACATGCAGGGGTCAGAGGAAAACATCAGGTTTCCACTGTCACCTTTCACCTTGGTTCAGACACAGTCCCATGTAACTCACTGCCACATACACCAAGAGAGCTGGCCTGTGAAGTTCCCTTGTCTCTGCCCCTCCCCTTGCTATAGTAACACTGAATTTAGAGATAAGAGCTACTATGCCCAGTTTTACATGTGTTCTTAGGATCCAAACTCATGCCTTCACACTTGTAAGGCAAGCACTTCATCTACTGATCCATTCCACCAGTCCCATGGGTATTTCATGACAGCATCTATGAGTATATAGACAGGTAGACTGATATCAGCATCCATACACATGCAAATACATGCATGTCCAAAGAGAGGAAAAGGGGTCACAGTGGAAAAGTAATTAAGAAGCCTAGCATTAGTTCAGCGTTCATCTAAACTGGAGGCACTCAGTGTGATTTGTATTTATTTCAATGTGAAAGCAAGAGGGTCAGATCAAAGTATCTTATTTTTAGAATGGCCAGGAAGTCAAAGAAGAGTGGTTTATTCAGAACTGCCATGTATTCTACAAGGGCAGTTCTCAGAGATTTAGGATACTAGAAGATGCCCTTGACATTATAACTAATTGAATATACTCGGATCATTGATGGGCCTCCCATGTGCCCCAAGGCCATCAACATGGGGACCAATTATCAAGGTAAGTCCAGAAGCTTAGATTTCTATGCTATAAATATACTTCCAAAGGGAACAGTGCGGAGAGGGACTAGAAAGTTTGACAAAGGCAGGAACAAGACTACGTTTTCCTATATGTGTTTTCTAATAATTTGATAATTCCTTTGTAGGGGGTGGATGGAGAGAAGCAGATAATTACATCTTGAGTTATGAAATACAGGCCAATCTAGAGTGAGAAAATGTGTAGCTTTTCCATCAGAATCTGCCCCTTCCAGCTCTCACAGCATGACTGGTTTGGGAATTTTCAAATATCATTAAGCCTATTACACACAACAATAGCAAAGTACAGATATTTCTCCAAATGATAGTCCCATGTACAATAGGGTGTATGCTCACCTGTGTGTGTGCACATGTACAACACACACACACACACACATACACATACACACACACACACACACACACACACACACACACACACACACACACACGGCGAGTGGGCAGGTGGGTAAGCACCATGGGTGTAAAACATATAAATAATGTCCTCTTACCAATCAATCAAATTATAAGCAGTTCCCAATTGTGTAAAGCCAAAGTGTCCATAACAAGTAAATTGAGATGTCAACCTAAATCACGAGCTGTAGGGGTTGTAAATGTTTCATTTCCCACTTCATCATGAGCAGTTTTAGTTACAACAATTAAACACACACATTTGTATACACACACAAATCTATGTGGGGCTTCTATGTGTGTTATGTGTACTTTGTTTGCACATGTGCATTTGGATGCCATGAATGTGTGTGTGTATTTGTCTATGGAGGTCAGAGGTCAATGTCTGATTTCTTTCCTTGATTGCTCTCAAATTTTTAATTTTGTTAGACAGGGTCTTTCACTGAACCTGAAGCTCATTGATTCAGTGAGACTGGCTGGCTAATGAGCTTCAGCAATCCACCTGTCCTCGCCTCCCCAGTACCGAGGAGACAGACATACACAGTACATATATGATTCAAAAAACTGTGCATATGTTTCTATGTGTATGTATGTAGATGATGATGATGATGATGATGATGATGATGTGTGTTTGTGTGTGTGTGTGTGTGTGTGTGTGTCTGTCTGTCTGTCTGTCTGTGCACAGGTACCTACATACTGCAATGCACTTTTGGAGGTCAGAGGACAACTTGGTCATCAGTCCTCACATCCTCACCTTGATATAGGGTCTCTTGTTTCTCACTGCATATACCAAGCTAGCTGGCCTGTAAGTTCCTGGGGATTCTCCTGTCCCTACTTTCCATCTCTCCATAGAAACATGGAGATTACAAGTGTACATTAATGACATGTAACTTTTAAAAATATTTCACGTACTCATAGATCAGTGCCTATTTCAGCCATTAACAGAGAAGCTTCCTCCTGCAGCAGATGGGAACAGATGCAAAGACCACAGCCAGACCTGACTTATGCTTATGAGAGAGAGAGAGAGAGAGAGAGAGAGAGAGAGAGAGAGAGAGAGAGAAGGAGAGAGGACTGAGAAAAGGAGGGAGGGAGGGAGACATCTTGGAATACTCTGCTCTTAAGGATATGTCTCCATTAAATCCCTCCCCTCAGAGCCCAGGGAACCCCATGGTAGGGAAGCAGAAGGAGGCAGGAGACAGGGACAGAGGACACCAGGAGAACAAGGCCTCTAAGTCAACTGAGCCAAGCTCATATGAGCTCACAGAAACTGTAGCAGCAAGCACAGGGCTGCACCCGTCTACACCAGGTCTCTGCGTATATGTTATAGTTTTCAGTTGAGGACCTCTGTGAGACTCCTGAATGTGTGGACCTGTGGCCGGCCTGTCTTGTCAGACTTCATTATGATGGTTTTTGTTTTATCTTACTATATTTTATTGTGTTTTGTTTTCTTGTAATCTCCTAGAAGCCTGTTCTTTTCTAATGAGAGACAGAAAGGGAGTGGATCCAGATGGAAGGGGAGGGGGAGAGGACCTGGGTGGAGCAGAGGGAGGGGACATAATGTTCAAGTGATAATGCACGAGGAAAAAAATCTCTTTAATAAAAGAAAAAAATAAGAATGATTTTCTCTTATTCTTTGAAGTTATAATACAATAAAATCATTTGCCCCTCCCTTTTTCTCCCTCCACACCCTCCCATATTTTACAGGGTTCTAGTAACTAAACTCAGACTCTCAGGCTTGTGTGCCTCTCTCCCTGCTAGTCTCTTCCCCCACCCCAGCACCGAGCCATCTCCCCAGTTTGTATTTTAAATACTTTCCAATATACACAAACAAACAGAGCTTGCGTGCCACAGCAGACTCATGGACTAGTGAAGGGAAATCCAAGTTCAATTTGGAGCTCTGATTTGATAACCTCTCGCCTGTGTCTACCATCTAAAGTGGATTTTCATCTGTCTCAGAGAGCAAATGGTGTGCATGCAATTTGGTCAGTAGTAACTATAAACGTTTCCAGGAAAACAGAATAATGTATTTCGAGCAGAGCTGAGGAAAACAATAGCTTCAGGACTGTGGGACGAGACTGGGATCTTTCCTGGTGGAGAAGTGTAAAAGAGATTAAGTGGACAGTGCTTTCTTTGAATTATTGATGTAATCAAAACACTCTCAGATACACAACATTCGTCTTCCTGATGCTGGGCTTGACATCAAATTTCAGCCAGGGTTTGGCTACTTCTTCTTTTTTTTCTATTAAAAAGAAAGAAAAACAAAAACAAAAAGCTGAAAGAATACCCATCTCTCATTTCCCTAAAAGAGCTTCCTAAGAGACCATTAAATAAAGAGCTAGCAAAGTAGTTCAGTGACAGAGACCTTCCACAAGGCCCTGGGTTCCTTTCCCCAGCACATGTGTATGTGTGTACATGTACGTGTGTGTGTGTGTGTGTGTGTGTGTGTGTGTGTGTGTGTGTATGCAAAATTAAGAAAGTAGATGATCAAACTGATCAGGAGCATAAAGTGTTTGCCCACCCAACATCCAAGCTTAAGTTCAGCCCTGGTTTGGACTCCACATCATTAGAAAGGCAGAAGCTAACATGGAACCAGTCCTGCATTAAAGATGGAGTTGGAGAACTGCTAGGTAAAGCTCTGTTCTCCGCAGCTCAGCATTAAAAGGCTCGTGCGGTATTTTGCCACTAGTTTTGTGGGCTGAAGAGCCGCTCCCTGTGGCTTGCTGCTCCCACCATACACCAAGCCTCCAAGACTTCCCTCATCAAGGGCTGATATCATTCCAACAGCTGTCAAGAACAGCTAAAGTGCACTTAGGCCTATTTGTTAAATTCCTAAGGGGGGAGGTAGATTGGCGAAATTCAGACAGTAATTAAACCACATACTTCTTCCAGCGCGGCTCCTAACCCCTCTTGCCTGCACAATTTCTCCGTCTCGCATCAAATCATTTAGGCACTTATTGGCTCCAATCAATACAATATGAGATACATTAATTTGGTCCCTGAGAGACTTTCAGGGAAGAGACGGTATTGCTTCACAAGCATTTTGGAGTCTTCACACAAGCATACCATCTAACGTAGCAATATAGCTTCTGGGCTCCATGGTGGCAGATTTATGGTCTCGCCTGCCCCTTGCCCATGGAAGCTGGGCTGCTGCCAAACACACAAAAATTGGATCGGAGTGAGAAACATTAAATATATTACCTAATGCACACAAACGCTAACCAGTGCAGATTAGAGGGAGGAGGAGCTCTGGCAAAGCGGAGTTTTCACAATTAAACTCAAGTCTTCCCATGTGTTCCCGGATCCCCTGTGCTTCACTGAGAGGAATAAAGTTAGGAGCATGGAAAACCTTCTTGCGCTGACTTCCCCTGGTCAAGTAGCCAGTCTCTCCTTTGCCCCTCCCACCCAAGCACCAGTGTGCAAAGCCCATGGAAGAGAATCAAGCAACTCCCAGTAAGAAGCAAAGGAAGGACAGTCATCTCAGCTACTAGATGGGTGCACACAAGGTGACTCCGTGTTTAAGGCCTGCTTGGGCTACAGAGTGAGTCTAAAGCCACACTGGAGCCTGACTCTGAAGAAAAAGGCTGAAAGTGGCCTGAGGAAATATATAGTCCAATGGTAGAGAACTTGCTTACCATACATAAAGCACTGGGATTGATCTCCATTATGAAACTACCAGACAAACAAACAAATAGATGGTGTATTAATGAAGATATAATAATAAAATAAAGACATGCTTGAATTAATACATTCATTCATTGCTAAAAAGACATTTGCCTTATTCACTGCCGTTCAATACTAAAAATGTGTTATTTGAGCTAGAGAGATGGCTCATAATAGTGTACAATGCTTTTGCAGAGGACCTCAGTTTGGTTCTTAGTACTCACACTGGGTAGTTCATGACTGCCTGAACTCTTTACTGGCCTCTGTGGGCAGCTGTAGGAATGTGGCACACACATGCATGCACACACACACACACACACACACACACACACACACATTTAAAAATAAAGTAAATATATTCAAAATGCATTTATTTATTGGCTTATATATTGAGTCAGTGCATGTTTGGGATCCTGATATGATGAAAGCTCATTTGAGCAACAAGAGTGACTCCCAAGAGAGTGACAGTAGCTGTGACCTAAGAACACAGTGCCTCTTCTATGGGACCAAACGCAACTGTACACCTCTCAACACCATAAGCTTCATGGGATTCTATTTATCAGGACACACAAAGAGGAGAGAGCCAGATGGACAGTTCTGTTTTTGCAGTAGAACCAAGATGAAGGCAGTGGACTGAGTTATACAGGAAACTGGGGAAATGACTGGAAATCAGGCTACAACTGCACAATTAAAAGTCTATCAGGAATTCAGACAAGAAGCACTCCCAATGGCAGGCTCTCAGCATCACGTTAAAAGTAACAAAAAAAAAGAAGGAAGCAGGATACTGCATTTTATAATTAAAAACCAACAAAAATTCTTTCATTAAGTGTACCCTGCTTGGTACTGCTTGGGCAATAAACAACGACTTTGATACAAGATTTTCCTCTTCCTTTTGGAAGGGGAAGACTCGGGGTCTTTCACCAATCTCATTGGGCAAATCATGGTCCACAATTAATTCTAGATTCAAGAGAGTCAGAGGCAGTTTCCCTGTGTGAACTTGAGCTGATCACTGGATCCAGGCCACCTTGTCCATAAAATAAGTAGCTGGCTTCTGAATCCCTCTGTGGCTCAAACAGCATATGGTTCAAATTATGTAACTTCTATCCTTGCCTGCTCTCTTCCCTCATTTCTGAGACAGGTCAATTCTGTGCAATTAACACCATAGAGATGTCATAACTGCTGATGAAACCCAGATGCCTGCGGAGATCAATATCTCAGAGGAACCTGCCTCCTGGTTTTCCTCACCCATCACAGCCTCACACACAGGGAGAGAAGGAGCAGGAGCCAATCTGCTCCAAGCCATGGGTGAAGTTCTAAACTGTGAAGGTCAATGTCAGTGTAACCTGGAGGCAGACTGCACCGAACAATATTCCATTAGGGTGTTTTGTGGAATACTACAATATGAAAAATCAAGCCCTGTTAACCGCACCAATTCTGGATACCCCCTAGACCCAACTGAATCATAAACTCTGTAGGTAGAATGGAAGAAACTAAATTGGAACAAGTAACCTGAAGAACTAATCCCCAATGTCGAGTTGACTAGACTGAGAGATGATTCGATTCATAGAGCATGTTCATGGGTGTGGCCCTCGGTACGTCCTAGAGAGGACTCACTGAGCAGATGTGTCCCTTGGTTGCAGCCCACGAAGGAAGAAAATGGAGAAGAAAAGGCACCTGATAGCACAGGCATGGTTCCCTCTCGTGCTTCCTTTCTCTCTGCATCCTGGGCACCGTAAGGTGATCAGTGCTGCCTCACTGTGGCCTGGTGGCTGCCATGATGCTCTGTGTCCGCATGGGTTCAAAGTAAGGGAAACAAACTAAAAGGCTAAACAGCCTAAACAACCACTTCCTCCTGCAGTCTGTTCCTTCCTGGCATTTATCACAATGACGACACATCTGACTAATGCTATCCCATGTGACACTTACACATGTCACAGCTGTCATGGAGCCTCACCTACAAGTACAGGTGTCAATGCATTTGCACTGTTGTTTGAATCAATTTTGTAATGACATTGTTAGCTTCCTAAGGCTCACATCATCTACAGCTTGTTCATCAATGGTCCTTGGCATCCTGTCTGGAGGGAAAATAAAAAAAAAACAACTTGGTGGCCAATAAATTTTTAGAGAAACCTAGAAAAACTACTCTCCTTGTTATGAATTAGAATAACATTTGGAGCAAGAACATTTAACTATACAGAGAATGAACAGGTTGGGGGTCTCTCATTTACAGTATGTCCTAAGAACCACTTTTTATTCTCATCCATCCATTTATCCTGAAAATGAGAGCCTCCTGTCTTTAAAATCTTATTATAAATAGACAGGTTGTATTTTTCTGCTCATGTAGTTTTTGATGTATGGTCCTGGGTTTTAAGAAGTAAGTAGGCTGGAAGTATTCTGAGATAGACATATGAAGTTGGCTTACTTGAGAAGCCTGTCCATGCTCACTTGCACAAGTCTATGCTTATACCTTTGTGGGGATACGTGGGTCATTTGTTGTAAAACTCTGTTATTTTTCCATCTGATGACTATCAGTCCTGTTCACTTAAAAGGTGTCTGTTGAATGTTAAATGTGTGGCCACTTTGTGCTGTGCTAGACACACGTCCAGCTAACACTATATACTATTTTCCCTGATGCTTACATTCAAATATTAAAGAATTAAACAATATTACTCCATCTACTTAGCAGACACTTCCTCAGATTACCATTTATTCCTTCGACTTGTTTGGTTTCTTTCTTTCTTTCTTTCTTTTTTTTTTTTCCGAGACAGGGTTTCTCTGTATAGCTTTGTGCCTTTTCTGGTCTACTCTGTAGACCAGGCTGGCCTCAAACTCACAAAGATCCGCTTGCCTCTGCCTCTCGAGTGCTGGGATTAAAGGCATGCACTGCTGCCGCCACCACCATCGAGCATGTTCCGTTTCTAATCATTTTTTGTGTAAATTTATCATACAAATCATGATAACACTGGATGCAAATGAAGAACAAAAATGTTAGTGCATTTTTAAATATGAAAACTGTACAGTCGATTTGTTCAAAACAAGAAGCAGAAGAGGGATGTTGAAGTTGGGAGGGGTGTGGATTGGGGAGGACAGGGGAGGAGTTGGAGAAGAGGGAGTGTTTAGATTTGATCACATTTCACTGTATACATGACTGAACTTCTCAAAAATAAAGAGAAAAAAACCACATTCAGGTGTAAATCTAATTACCAAAAGATCCTCAGCAACAGAAGTTTAGATAAAGATTCCATAGAATTCGACATGATTCCTCATCCCCTATGGATGCACAAACTCACATTATCCCCAGATCTCCAACCTGCTTCCTAAATGAGTAGTGTCTCAGTTTCTTCTCCTGTTGCTGTGATAAAACACTCTGACAAAAGCAACTTAAGGGAGAAAGGGCTTATTTCAGCTTTCATTCCAAGGTTCAAGGAAGCCAAGGCAGTGGGGGCTTGAAGCAACTGGTTACTGTGTATCCCCAATGTGGAACAGAGAGAAATTAATACTTGCTGCTCAGTTCTTGTTTTTTCACTTATAAATACCAGAATTCCCTGCCCAGGGGATGGTCTCATCCACAATTAAGAGGAGTCTTCCCAAATTGGTTTATAATAAATGACTAATCAATATAAACCCCTATGGGCATAGCCAATGGTCCATCTCTCAACTGCTTGTAGATTTTTTCAAATTGACAATTAATACTGACCACCACATTGGTAGGCTCCCTTCATCGGAACCAAACCCAGGGAAAGCACCTCTAATTTCTCTTGTCTCACCTCCCTGGCTCTCACACCACTACCACTTCTTGGGAACTCTGTCTTTTGATTTGCACTGACATCTCTGTCCTCAGTACATCCTGTCACTCTGTCCCCGTCTCACACACTGCTGGGATAACCTGCAGTCACATGCTAAATAGTTGTGATTGCAGAGCCATGCCCCATCTCTTCTCAGACTATGTACATCCACCCACTATAGTGTATATATAATTTCATGGGAACCTCAGAACTAAGTTTATCTAATGATTTCTATATCATGAGAAAAGAATACCTCTGCAAGTTGCATTGTTACCTGGTAAGAACAAATTATAACTCATTATATAATGCATGATATGAAGTGTTAAAAGTAAAATATTCTTCATTAGACTATTGCTTGTGTTGCTAGACAGTTATATAATTATAAATATACAAGTAGACTCATAGTCGAACAATCTAGATCCAAGCTAATCCATAGAAAATTAATAACATGCAGGACATATAATTTAAATTTTTAGAGGCAATAACATAAAAATCAAAATAAAATAATACGCAAAACTAATTTTAACAATATAGTATACTTAAGCTATTGAGCTATAATTTCACAGGAAACAGCATTTTTTTAAAGATAACATATGAATGAGGTATATTTTAGCTCATTATAAATCCAATCTGCCCAACAGATGCATGGAGCAAGTGTCTTCTAGGCTGGACACCAAAGTTTTCGAACTTTTCTATCATCCCAGGAACTTCTGATGCATCAGCAGTCAGTAGAACTTTAGTGAGCAGAGTCCTCCCATCTAGATGGATCAGATGGGAAGCACAATTTTTCTTCCCCAAAATTAGGAACTCCCAGGGAACATTTAACTCTGTAGAGAGGATCATTTTCATGTGAAATATGTTTTCTTGGCCACTCTTAGGTTCTATTGGCTCTCATAACAATGGGGAAGTTATAGAAAGAAAAGTACTCTGCATTCAAATTTGATTCCATTGTAAGTGTTTTATAAGTATATGTGTTCATCATGTATGAGGTTTCAATTGCATATATACATATGTGTGTATGTGCATATGGAGGTTGGAGGTCAATATCAAGTCTATCAGTCACTCTCCACCTTATTTTTTAAGACGGGGTCTCTCACTGGAGTTCATTGATTTAGCAAGCCCCACACAGCAGAGATGACAGATGCTGCCACATTCAGCTTTTTACATGGATCCTGGGGATCCGAACTTAGGTCCTCATGATTGCATGGCAAGCATTTTACCTGCTGAGCCAGTGCCCCAGGCCCCTAGGTTCAATTATTGGCTTCATCATTTTCTGGCTGTGTGATATGAAGTGAGCATTAGTCTGTCCATACCTATATGTTCTCATACCATCACAGCCAAGCTGAGAGCTAAAGAAGATGATGTGTATGATGAGTGTCTTGCTGACTCTCATAAACTCCAGTGTCCTTTGGGGTCTCACACAAGCTATCATAAACATGTCAGCGCCGCCCTGAAGAAGGATGAAATGTGAGTGGATTGAGACATCCTCTTGGTAACATTGCATTTCCCATTTCTGCTCACATAGTCATCCCTGCCGCCTTACGATGCTAATCCTGGTCTCACTCTAACCTGTGAGCTGCTGGGGCCTCAAGGCAGCTGAATAGACTCTGTATTTGGATGTGTTTCTATGGCTAAGTTCACAGTCCTAGACTGTAAGCTAAAGTTACCAGGCCCCAGAATGTAAGGACTGTTAAAATGAATTGCAACTCCATTTGAGAATAACATTGTGCATGTGCTCAAGAACCTGGGTCTACATGTGTGTATGTGTAGATGTGTACATGTGAACACATGTTTCTGTGAACATGCATGTGTTGATGCATGCAGGCACATCTGTGAATGATGTCCATGTGTCTAGGCACATATATTTATATGTAAATGCATGTCTGCTCATGTATAATTATGTGCAAAATGAACATATGAATGTATGAGTAGGTGCAAACACATGTATGTGTGTACATAATGCATATGGGAATGCATACACAAGTGTGTGCATGTTGAAAGTTTTCTTTGTACTTCACAGACCAGTTCACTGGCTAGGAATCAGCCTGGCCTAGAATAAAACATTCCAGGTGCTATGAACTTTGGCAATTTTTTCATTTCCTCTTTTTTTCCTTTTCCTCATATGAAAAGTATAAGGACCAGAGCAAGTAATGGCTAAACTTCTGGCCGGCATAGGAGTTCTACAGTTCAGTGAATCTGCACATAGCCAAGGCCATGGTTGTCATTTATGCTATTGCAGAAAGTCAGAGAATGGCAAAACATTTTAGCCTTTTGTGAAAATGTTATTTTTTAATTGACTCCTCTTAACAGACCCACCACACTCACCCAAGACTCCAGAAATGCATGCAGTGAACAGCCCACTGGGATGGCAGCCAGGAACGGGAAGGGGACAGGCATTCATTTGCAAGGATTTTTTCCACTTAAAGTCAATTCACTCCCAATCCTAGGAAGCATCAGGAATGATACCCAAAAGTATGCAGGCAAGAAGGACACACAGGGGACCAGGCTTTGACTGAATGCCTTTCCAGGTCTCTTCATGGTGGCATTCTTGTACTCCACTAGGATGGAATTTAAGGAATTACCAAGGAAACCATGCTACTCTCACACAGGTGTATATCCTGGAGTGTGTCAATTCATTTCTCTCAAGGGAAGGAGAGGATATTCTGGAAGTGTCTATACAACATCCTTTGTCACTATGTACAAACTGCAGGATAGGACTTGGAAAGGTGGGGTCAGGTAGGTTGGGAGATAAGGCAGCAATGTGTTACAAGTTGGTGTTTCTCAAAGGGCTACCGGGATTGTAAGAAACTTGGACTTCCCCAGAGATTTAAAATCATTCCAAGGTAGTTAGGAAAATGTTACACATGTTCAGGGAAATTAATACAATTTAAATATTGGAAATAAGCATGCTGTCTAAAATGAATCCCTACAGGATCACCTTATACAGCAGGTGACTTTGCTCCAGTAAGTCTGAGAACTATGCCATCTACACTGTCCTCAGTCTATCCTTTCACATGCCACACCATCCCAATGCCATACCTTCTCCACTCTCCACTCTCCTCTCAGAGGAATGATTTTCACATTCATTGGCAACTTAAAGGCAAAAAACAGTCCTGGGGAAACACATCTATCTCAACTCCCTGATCCAATGTCCTCCATGCCTGTTCATTTGTAAAGTCACTCTGTAGTTTAGACTGGCCTCAGACTTAAAATCCTCTCAGCTCCACCTCAAAGGCACTAGAATTACAACCTGTACCACAATGCCCAGATTTCATACTTGCTTTAAAATTATAGAAGTGTGTGTGTGTGTGTGTGTGTGTGTGTGTGTGTGTGTGTGTGTGTGTGTGTCTTGTTCATTTACTTAGCCTGGGACTTCAGTACTTGCTATGTTTCAGAATGATGACCAGAACATTATTTGTCTCAGGATGGATCACTTTCTACATGTTGGACAAAGAAAGTGTGAAAGAAATATTGATACTGACAAATATTAAACAGCCCAGAAGAAGAGAAGGGGTAAGAGAATAAAAATCATTAGAACAACATTAGAATACATGCTTCACACTGCATTCTCCTGCAGAAGAGCTGAGGTGGAAGTAGGCCAAGAACTTGCAAACCTAAGAGAGCAGTGGTAATCTACCTCAAACAGGTACCTTGAGAATACCTGGGGCTACAGAGGAAGAACACAAAGGAAGTTACTCAATGGCCTGTTGGTTTTTCTCCAACCAACAGCTCATTGTCTCAGCCAGGATATGGCCCACTGACTCCTCCATTGGATCTTACCAAGGTTCTCCTCCTAATTTTCCATTCTCCTTTTAAAAGACTTACAGATAAGAGACTTATGTGGAAGGTCACTGAGAATACCTCTGACTGTACAGCACAAATGTCCCAGAAG
Source organism: Peromyscus aztecus (assembly GCA_902168405.1). NCBI lineage: Eukaryota > Metazoa > Chordata > Mammalia > Rodentia > Cricetidae > Peromyscus > Peromyscus aztecus. The sequence continues at coordinate 28,141 of CABHPQ010169906.1, forward strand.
CCAATGAGTCTAGAGCTCACAGAAATGCTCATCACTGTGAGTGAATAACAACTAAGAGTGAGGAGGTTTAGGATACAGATAGCAAATGCTGCCAGATGCTGACTTAGTGAGTAGAGATATGCATTGTTAGTCTGTTTTCATGCCTGGTAGAAGATGATCCATAATTGACTAGGTGACTCATTGAAGTCAGCAAGATTCAGGCTTTTAAAGAGTCTCATATGATATAAATGTCCTTAAGAGTCCCACAAGGGAATTGAGACAGGTCACAGTAGATTTTTTTTTTTTTGCCTGCTTTACAAGTATGAAGATCTGAGTCTAATCTCCAACATCAGCGCAAAAAGCTAGAAACGGTCACATGTACTTTTAATCCCAGTAACGGAGATGCAGAGACTGTGGGACCCTGCGGGGCATGGTAAGGGGAACACTAGGGAGCCACCCTAGCTGAATCAGTAAAGTGTGGATTCCAGCAAAAAACACTATCTCAAAAACCTGGGGAGGGGAATGTCTACTGAGCCCCACTACCTGAGGTTGAATTCTCCATTCTACAAGAATGCAGTACATGTGTCTATTTGCTCTTGAACACACACATGTACCCTCATACACAAGAACTGTGCACATATGCATACATACACACACAAAACCCCCATGTCACTCACAAAAGAGCTGGCCAAAATTTCAAGGTTATAAAGGTAGAAAGGTAGAGTCAGGATCCCCATCCCATGTAAACTGCAAGCACTCAACTCTCAGTCACTCCAGCAGCCAAATGACTTGTCCAACACCACATTTTCCAGTTCAAGACACACTTGGGCCTCCCATATGATGCCTTTGTCCATTGTCTGTGGCTGATCTTCCCCTCAGAATGTGTTGTATGTATCACTGTGACCACAAGACCCGTAGGACACAGGTCACAGGACACAGAACTTCCTAGACAAGGAGCAGCCCCCAGATCCATGAAGTCAGCTCTGTTTTGGTGATGACCTAGAGGCTTCACCTCTCCCCACCCCAAGAGATTTATAATTAAGCCTGCAAAAAATTAAGAAATTAATATTAAAGCTGCCATGTTGCCAATGCTTTTATTATACTTTAATTTACTGGAAACATTTTCGCACCACCCCTGGGGAGGAAGTGTAATGTAAAATTGCCAACATCACTCTTAAGAGCTGAAGTAAGCATTTCCTTTGCATCTTCCATAATCTTATTTTTTTTTAAAGCTAGTAAGTCTGTGGACAGGAAGTGAACCAACAGACAATCATATCACTCCAGATATTTTCTCCTTGGCTTTTAACAGAATGTCTTCCCAAGTCCTTCTACACTGTCTCTCATAATTTATTTACAGGCAATGAAGTGCTGCCCTACACTGCTGGGGCACACACTGTCTATAACTCTAAGTTATTAGGTAGGTGTGGAAAGTTGGCTCAGTGATTAAGAGCTAATACTGCTCTTAAAGAGGACTTGAGTTTGTTTCCCAGCACCCATGTTGGGCAGCCTGTAACTCCAACTCCAGAGAATCTGATGCCTTCTTCTGGCCTCCTTGGTTAGCTGCATACTGGATGCTAGAAAACAAACAGCACAAGAATCTGAACACGAATAAGTACCCCGGCTCAGTAAGCATGCACAAAGCTAGGTATTAGGGGCATGCTACTATTACATAAACCACCAGGGGGCAGTGAGCGGGGCATGGAGGACGGTGAGACAGGAAAGACTGGTGTCTACAGCAACTCAACATCAAGCACAGGTCTTCAAAGAAATTGGATAACACCCTATTAGGGGTTGTAAGCTTGTTCTCATCTTCCATTAAAGGTTAAGGGCACAGAGAGACAGCAGACTCTTCATTATAAAATATTTCCTCCCCACAGGCAAATCTGAGGTGATAGCATGGTCTTTGAGTTTTCAGTGACTTCAAATTGTGGCTCTACAGTTCCTCCTTGTTGATAAATAGCCTCTTTTGATAATTGGCATTTATGAATGCTGGTTCCCTCCCCCAATACTGGTTTGATTTTTGTGTCAAATGCCAACTTTGGTAATATTATTCTATTAATGAGTAACTAGTAGAATCTTGAATGGAGGTCCATTTTCAGATGTGAAGTATGTGCAGAGTGACATGCCTTATCTTTTATGTAACTGTCATGTGAACATGAAAGCCCATTCCCATTGTTTACAAGGTAGCTGCTTAGACAATTATAAAACCACCATGGCACCATTATGATATAATTCTAATGTTTCCATGATGACAGTTGCAATGTGACTATAGTGTTACTATGGTGATTATGGCACCATTTTGGCCATTATGGCATCACATATGGTTAATATGACATCAGTGAAAACATAAATGAGAACAACAGGGAGAATCTTCCCTTTGGAAAATGAACCTTCCCAGAGGCTTCTGGGAACCTTCCAGGTACATCTCTTTGGCTGAGGCTTGTCACATGACTGCCCCCAGCTGCACAGGAAGCTTGCAATGGAGACATCCCTCTAAGCACCTTGTCAGGTGGAGCCCATCTGACATGTTAATAAGCATGAATTAATGGTCAAATTAGCACCAAGATAAAATAGACTTTCTAGAACATGCCCATTCTTGGTTAAGCCAATCAATCAGAGCTTTGATATTTACAAATACAACATGGCTGTAGGTGTTTATTTAGGTTGTACATTGTCTCAGCAATCCACAGAGAAATTATGAGCTCCCCCTTAGAGGAGTCACGCCCCTTCTGTGCCTTGGTGTGTTCCTCCTCTTTCTCCTTCCACAAGAACATCACTGTATCCACTTGGAGGTATTGATTTTAATTAATCACAACATACAGCCCCCTCGATCAATAGAAGAGGTACAAGGGAAAAAGAGAAACTGTAAATCACTGTTATTTCTCCTCTTCAGGGAACTTTCTTTTCATCTAATTCAATGATTCTACTGTACACAGATGTTGTTCAGATCCAACCAATGCACTTATAACCAAACTAATAGCCACCTTTGCCTCAACACGTTAGATCCTGGGTGCTCAATCTCACAGTACTACAGAGTCTTATAATGGCCTTACCATTTAACTGTGTTTTATTAGTATGAATATTTTAGCAAGGGGCAAACTGAGACTTGATAGTTTAAATCAAGGTTGAAAGTTCCAATTTCTGTTCCTATAATATTAAACCTGAGATTTGAATTCAGGTCTCACCCAGGCTACAATTTTATTTGAGCTTATCACGACTGTGTTAGGTGTCTAACCCTGTGTTCTATAGCTTCTAACATTTGTGCTAACCATGGCATAGTCTCCTTCTCTCAGACGTTACTTTTGAGTATCAGACCTAGGGGACACTTTTCCTGAGTCACGTAGGTGGCAGATAAGATCTGGAACATCACCAAGGTGAGTCTGTCCTCCAGGGCTCAGTTTACTTCCAATACACCTGCAGCACCCTACAGGGTCACTAGCATGTAATGCAACCAAAGTACACTGCTTGAAGGGGTGACATAGAGAAGATAATGGAGTCTTGGAACACAAGCTTTGGAGTCAGGCTACCAGGATTCAAACCCATCTCAGGCTTTCCAGATTAAATTTTCAATGCCTGGGCCTGATAGATGGCTTGTCATGTAAAAGCACCTTTGGCATGTGACCCAAAGTAGAAAAGAAAGAATACCCTCCTGAATGCTGCCCTCTGACCTCCACACATGTGCTATAGTGCATATACATCTGTATATCACACACACACACACACACACACACAGAGTAATGATGATGATGATGATAATAACAGAAGTAATAATAATGAAATTTAAATTTGCAAGTCCCAGTTTCCAAATCCATAAAATTGGAGGAAAAAAATCATGAACACTTTGAGAGGCATAGAAGGAAGCACAGGAAGAAACTTAACCATGTGTAGACTACAGAAAAGACCACCAAGAGTTAGTAACCCAGCATGGGAAACCAGTGGTTTTTCTTATGAAAAATGAGGATGGAGCAACCGTCTCTATGATCTGAGGGCTGAATGAGGGAGTGTGCAGCAAGGGGTTATAACGGTTTTCCTTTTGTTTTGTAACCTTTATTTTATTTTATTTGTGGTGTGTGTGTGTGTGTGTGTGTGTGTGTGTGTGTGTGTGTGTGTGTGTATGTACGTAGGAGTGTAGATGTCCACAGAGGTCAGAAGAGCCCATAGGATCTGTGAAAGCTGGAGGTACAGGTGGTTGTGAGCTGCCTGGTATCAGCCTTGAGAACCAAACTCAGGTCTTCTCAGGAGCTCCAACTCCTCACTCCAGCCCATGTTAAAAAGTGGCTAGGCAGACAGCATGCACTCACTAAGTTAGCTGTCACTGTCATCATTGTGACATCTATATGAGCATCCATCTCTAATCTCAAAGATTAGCTGAGAATAGATGCCAGTATAAGAGAATTGATGATTTTTTGCATAGCACGGCAGAGGAGACATGTAGTGTGTCTGTGAATCACAATGCAATGTGTGCCAACATCAGAAGCTTGTTTACAGAGGATCTCTGCAAACCGAAGCAGAGGGCATAACCAAGACTTGCTAATTAGCTGCATTGCCTTATGCCATGGGGCTCAATGCCTCAGGCCCGGCTGTTGCTTTTAGGAGCTGGAGCTGCAAAGTCAGCTAGAATTGACACCCACATGAAGGGGAAAGAGAGACAGGGAAGGCGAAGGTGTGGCTGGAGTACCCAGGATAAAGAGATGCAAAACCTGGAGTGCTGAGTGCCCCACAAAGCCATGCTCAGTCACATTGGTAGAGCAAATTTGCCTTTTAGTTTACTTCTTTGTTTGGGGCAGCTGGAAGATGGGCATCCCATTGTCATCTCTTGGTCCCTGGTGCTCAAATGTTGTTCTCAAACCAGATTGGAAAGCAGGTTTTCTCATAAGGCAAACAAGCCTCAAGTGCCTTTGATCCAGCCTGCCTATTGGAGAAGGGGACTTGCTCTTTCCTTTTCTTCAAAGATGTGGCCTTTATTTGGCATTACTCCATCTCAATTTCAACTCATTTGAAACAATCCACCCCAGGGAGGGCTTGCAGATGCCTACTGTTGTGGTAGCACAGGAGAGCTGAAAGCCATGGCCAGGAAGAAAACTGAGCTAAGTTAGGAACCAGCAGAAAGGTGTCCAGCTCTACACTGATATAGAAAGACATCAGCCTTTGGAAACCGGCCTCTGTATGTAATGACATCTTCATTCATTCACAGACAGGAAAAATGAGAAAGCTAGAGCCAAGAGGGAAGGGAAGAGGATGAACCCCAGGGTCATGATGTACACAGCTGAGCTCCTATTCTCGTCTTCAGAGAGGAGTACGTTTCTGAAATCCCCGTGCTTCCATATCCCCCCCTGAGACAGTAACAGTCACAGTGCTTATCTCAGCATTTGTGATAACACCTCCATTTCTCCAAACACACAGCCTATGCTAATTTAATAACATTTGTATTGTCATTGTTCTTTCCAGTAAGTTCCTAAAGGATTTACAAAGCACACAGAAAATTTTAAGGACTATAAAGGGTCCAGCTTGTATGCCTCATGAGCTGATGTGCTGGGGAGGAAGTGGATAGATATGGGCTCCAATTCCTGTTCCTCAGTCTTCTGCTTTATGGAATGAGAAACCTGAATGGGATCCACATGGATTTTTGTGGAACATTGCCTGTAAGCAACCTCACTGAAGTAGAGTCTAATACACGAACAATGCCCTTGGTATGTTCTCTGATGTCCCATTGCACAAACTGGGTCTGAGGGACTTTCCTGTCACCACTCTATGAGTAGACTAAGAGATGACACTCAGAGCAAAGGGGCATGTCCAACACATAGAATCAGCCTACATAGCATGCCCTAGGGCATGTTGACTGGCAGACTTTGGACACATTATTTTGGAGAAGCTCAGACACCAATAGGGTTGGCTAAGGTGGAGATGAGGCCCCCAACTTCGGGAAAACAGCTTAAGTGGTTGCCAAACCCTCAGAAATCAAGATAGATAATATTTTAATGCTTTTAAAAAGAGAATCCACCAGTAGCAAATATCAAAAATTTAATCTAGTCAGGTCTGGTGGTATATATTCCTAGCTACTCAGGAGGAAGAAGCAGGAGGATCATAAAGTTCAAAGTCAGCCTGAGCTACAGGGTGGATTCAAGGCTAGCCTGGGCACATATGGAGGCAAAAATCTCAAAACAAAAAGTAAACAAAAGGCAGGGGATGAAACTCAATACACCTGATTCAACATACCTGACTTTAGAAAGCCCAAAGTGAGTTTACTTTTCATTCATTGGCCCAGCTCATTAAGAAAGAAAGAAAAGAAGAAAGAAAGAAAGAAAGAAAGAAAGAAAGAAAGAAAGAAAGAAAGAAAGAAAGAGAAAGAAAGAAAGAAATTGTTTCTTTGATAACTGTCAAACTCAATAAAAAACCTACACCATTTACAAGATCCATCTCCCAATCCGCTCAGGAAGAAATAAATAAACATAGTCTCCAAGTAGAAGCTGAAATATCAACTTCACATGGCCCTTTGGCTAGAGATAGGAGCATTTCAGCATAAGGAAATTCCTGGTTATGTCCAGAGCTGTCTGTTACTGGCAAGTTACACTGTTGGTGTTGCCAGGTGAAATGCATCTGATTGATTGATGTGTTATCACCTCTTACAGGTGAATTATCTCTGGAATGCCAGCTATTATAATAAGTGCTGTGCTTTCTGACAAAGCCCAGCACTGTTTCCTCTGCCAGGCCCATGTAGGAGGTGCATCAGCCTGATGTCAAATGCTTGCCGTTAATCATCCAGTCTGTTAACAGGAGGCTCTTGTGAAGGCCCATGCATGCATGGGTGTGCAGACACATCCTGGCTAACCTTATCTCTAGCTTCTTTAAGAAAACATAAACTCAAGAAGATATTTTTTGCATGGATTCACCACCAGATCTAGCAAGTATCCTGTGCTCTTCACTGGTCCCTGAAAGCTTGTGTATTGAGAGATTGGTGTCCAGTGGATGGTACCATTGGAAGGCTGCAGAAACTCTAAGAAGTGGGACTTAGTTAGAGGAGCTGGTGACTGGATGCAAGCTCCCAAGTAGTTCTGTTTGCTGCCTCTCATTTTGAGCCTGCATATATTCTCTCCCTCTCCTCTATACTTTTTCCCTCTTCCCTACATCCCTTCCTTTTCTTGCTTTCCAGCTACCATGAGATCAGTAGCTTCCTTCCACCCATGCTCCCCACCATACAGCTCTGCTTCACCACAGGTCCAGAATAAAGTTTCCCCAAGTGTCCATGGACTAAAACATCTCCAAGTGTCATCCAAAATCATCTTCCTTTGAGTTTCTGTCTACTCTCCCATACATTCCTTAAGTACTCCCGAAGCACATGGTAAGAGTTGTAATGGATGTAAATTGTCCAGTGACAGAAAACTAACTCACAGCAACTGTTTACAATAACCAGAAAACAGAATTCAGTACCATGTCTACTGCCAGATGAGCAGAGGAGTAACAAATACAATGGAGTCCTGTTCAGCCTTATAAAAGGAAAGAAATTCTGACCCATTCTGCAACACTTGCAAGTGTTTCCTGTGATAAGTCTTCAAATGAAAGGCAAAATGTTGTGCCCCTAAAAGAGGCAGGTCAAATTCTGAAGTAATAGATGCTAAAAGCAGAATGACAGTGACTTGTTGTAGAATAGAATATTTGTTTAACTACCTAAAGATATGTTACCTTTGTTTATAATGTATTTGTTTAACTATGTAAAGATGTGTTACATTTGTTTATGCTGCATTTGTTTAACTATGTAAAGATGTGTTACATTTGTTTGCTTTGAAGAATATTTGTTTAACTATGTAAAGATGTATTACATTTGTTTATGCTGCATTTGTTTAACTATGTAAAGATGTATTACATTTGTTTGTGTTGAATAATTGTTTCACTATGTAAAAATGTGTTACTTAATAATAATAAGTCTCCATGTTGTGATTTGGGGGCTGGTTATCCAAGAAAGCAGGCTACATTTGGTGTCCAAAATGGGATACATATTTCTACCTGGGACCTGAGAGAGCTTAACAAAAAAAAAAAAAAAAAAAAAAGACAGGGCTTCCTAGGAGCCTGGTGCTAGTAGCATACAGAGGCGCAACTCTGCTTTACAGTGAGCACCTGAGCAGTTGGCATGTTAAGTAAAAACAACAAGCTTAAAATGCTTGTCACAGTGTGGGCAACAACTTCCTAGAGCTGGGGTGGTTAAACACAGGTCCCAGTTAAATGCAGCTCTCAGCCAGGCCTGCAGAGTGTAAAGTTCAGCTCTCACGACCCAAGTTGGACAGAGCCAGTCACCAATGCAAAGCCTCTTAGCAGTTTAAGGTTTGGCTCAGGCAAACAGAAAAAACTAGAGAAATGCAGTAAAGACAGGTGCGGATGGAAAAATAAAACAAAATCCTGAACAGGATATAGTGTGCTTAAAAATGAGCTTAGGTGCTTAAGAAAGAAAAGAAAATGGGTACAGACAATTGTAGGAAAAAGTAAATAGTTTAAAAAAAAACAAAGTGAAGTATTTAAAGAGAGTAAAGTAATATAAAAGGAAAAAAGCCACATAAAGATAGAAAATACACAGGGAGTCTGGATCATGTATAGTATTGTGTTGACTTTGAATTTTTTAATGCTGATGAGCAAACAACAGTTGCTGAGAGACACTGGATTATAAAAGGGACTGCTGACTTAAACCACTCTAGATACTTTAGGAATGTCTTAACTTTAAAATGGAAGTCAGAGAACGGATTCCATTAGGGGAGACAAAATGCTGCAGATTCCTTCAATGTTAATAGAGATCAGGTTTGATAGGAGGAGACCTCCTAAAAATCTTGGATATAGACACAAATAAATAAATAAATAAATAAATAAATAAATAAATAAATAAAACTACAAGACAGGTGACATATAACTGTTGTCACAAGGTTTCTCTGGTCCACCTGGTCATGTGGTCCTGCAGCCACTTATAAAATAATCACTCAAACGCTTAATAATAATTACCAATTGTATGGTCTATGGAAGGCCTCCTACTAGCTAGCTCTTATAACTTAACCCATTTCTATTTATCTATAAGTTGCCACAAAGCATGTGACACTTCTCCAACTCCTTATAAGAGGTCATGTACAATGGCAGGAAGCACCGCCTCCTTTGGGCCGTATAGTCCAAGGTCATGGGTGGAGCAAATACTACTACATATAACAACAAATGTTACAACTAGTTTTCCTAGGACTTGACCATTATCTCAATTTTCTCAGGGTCCCTTGGGGGTGCTGTCACTCCCAGATAACAGGAAGCCATCTAGAGAACACAATGCCTACATTCCCAAATGGTGGGGTGAGTGGTTTTTGGTCATTCAGTGGGTTAAGGATGTTTGTCATCATTTGTGGGGATATACGAATATAGGATAAAAAGACAACTATTAACCTCAAATATTTTACACAGAGATTTTGGTATATTGATACACATTTAAAGTTATTTTTATTATACTGTATGTATATTTCTTATATGGGGTATTCTGCTTATGCAGCTCATTTAAAAATGTAATGTATAATAAAGAAATACAGGTTAGTAGTTAGTCATCTATAATAATGAAACTTGTAGTTATGTTAAGTATGTTTACAAGATCATATAGAGATATATTTTAGATAGATAGATTCCCTTCAACCACTTCAAAACCCTACATAATATGGCATTTAAATGTTCTATTAACATAGAGCTTTTCATGACAGCAAGACATGCTGCTCCTGGCCTCACCAATTTACTTCATAAAAGGATGATGGGCATCAAAGAACCTCCATATGAAGCTTGATTTCTTTGTGGTAAAGCTAGCCACTGGACAAGGAACTGCCCTTTCCTCAACTGCTGACAGTATTCTGTCCAAACCAGGCATACAGGACACAAAAGAAAGTGACTGCCAAGCTTTTCCAAGACAAGGTGGGACAGTCCTTCAAAATTCCTGCTTCACACAAAAGTCTGCCAGATATTCTAGACCTACAGGCCAAAGATGGATGCCCCAATGTTGCAGAGGAACCTTGAGTGACCGCCCAGGCAGCCACATGTCTCTGTAATTTCTATAATTTTGGAAGTGGCTTGCACTATACTTGCTTTTTATTCAGGTATTATTATATCCTTCTGGAGTTTTTTATGGAGTTGAATACTGATGGTTACAGTTTTCCTTAGTTATGACAGAAGGTAAATTAGGTATAAAAATTTGGACTCATCAAGATAGGATAAATAATGGAGTATTTTCTCTGAGTTTGTCAAATACAAATGGACAGGATATTGTAAATGTAATTCTTACTTGATAATTGTTCTTATTGTATATAGCTTTGCTATGTTAAGGTTAAAACCTTTCCTTTTTATTTAGACAAAAAGGGGAAATGTTGTGGAATAGAATATTTGTTTAGCTAAGTAAAAATGTGTTACATTTGTTTATGTTGCATTTGTTTAACTATGTAAAGTGTATTACTTAGTAATATCATGATTTGGGGGCTGGCAGTCCAAGAAAGCCAGCTACAATGACCAGGAAATCAGGGCAAGGAAATTTGTCCAGTGGCTAGAGGGTTTCAGATAGACAAGATGAAAGAATTCTGAACATCTATTCCCTAATAATAAACACATCTTAATATATTGAAGTTGGATTTAAAATAGTTAAGGAAGTGAAGTTGAAGTTGGTTTTACTATAATTACTATAAGCCACAGTGTCTTTGAAAAACAACAGCCTCTACCCTTTGATCCTGTCTCCCTTGCCTTTATGTCCATTCACAGTCACTCTCCTGTGCAGAAGCTGTCTATGAGGGCTATATGTTCATTCATATTCTCCCTGCATCTCAAACCCATCCAGTTTCCACAGTCCACTCCACAGGGACTGCTGTGCACAAGCCTCCGCAATCACCACAGGTGATCAGACCCTTCCCAGCACCCACTCTTAATCCTCTCATTCCTTTTCTTTCCACTTTCTCTGAAAACAGACCCATGGCTTCGCTTAACACGATCTTATTCTGTCCCCCTGTTTACATCTTCAAAAATAGCACCTTCAATAGCCACAGTCTCCTCTGTCCAAGACTGCTGCACTGGATTCTGAAATAGTCTGTTTCCATTGCACCCTTGCCCCACATTCTGTGTTTCATGCAACAGCTGGTGATCTTTAAATAATGTAAAGTGGGAAGACATGCTGTCTCTTCAAACCCTCCAGTGTTTGCCAAGCACACACACACACACACACATACACACACACACACACACACCACACATACACACACACACACACAAAAGCACCCACATGCACACACAAGCACACATATGCACAATCATGCACCTATATAGACATATGCATAGTATGCACACACACACACCGTATACACACACACACACACACACACACACACACACACACACACACCCCTTACCCTTCATGACCTCAAGAGCTCAGCAGGATCCCACATGCTAGCTCCTTCACTCTCTTTGCTCTTGTCTCCCACTCCAGGCACTTGCACCTGCTCCTGCTGTCGGGATTGTTCTCCTGCTGTTTCTGTGACTGGCCTGTCTGTCCTTTTATTTCCACCCCAGCCTGCTAGTGAATTCCCAAGATTTTCTAGAAGAATCCCAGCCCAGTTAACAGTTATCTGGCCTTTAGCACTGACCCCTCTTCTTTCAGTCTCTGTCTATCCAACACTGTTTTCTGAGCATTTCCTTCTTCAGTACATGGGGATTTATTCATTCATAAAATGCCTGATTTCTGCCAATAGATTCTATTGACCGTTTTAATCAGGAATTAGATCCATCCTCGTCATCACTATCTTTCCAGGACAACAGAAGACAGTCCCTGTTGTGGTTGGTTTTGTTTGTCAGCTTGATGGACTAAGAAACACCCAAGAGAGGGATACACAACCTTTTGACATTGGAATTTTGCTTGGCCACAGTAAGCTATCCTGAGAGCCTTATGAGCCACAGGCTGCAGGGTGACCACCTCTGGCTTAGGATGCCAGTGAGACACCTCTGTGTGGCTGCAGGGTGAATGTGCCTGGTTTAGAATGTCAGTGAGTGTATCTGTGACGGTGTTCTCAGACAGTATTAACTACAATGAGAGGACTCACTCAAAATGTGGGCAACACCATTCCACAGAAGTACTTGTCTAAATAAAAAGGACAGAAGACACACCCAGAAGAGCACCAGAAAGAATCCCCTTCCTCTGCCTTTTGGGGTTCTAACATGTGGTTGAGCAGCTGCCATACGCCACTGACATAGAACCAATCACTGCCACACTTCTTTTTCATAATGGAGCCCAAATAAACCTCATTTACCTTAACTTTCTTCTCTGGGGCACGTGGTCACAGCAACAAGAGACATAACTCATACAGTCCCCAGCAAGGAGTTCTTGAAGGAACCTTCTGAACAATCTTTGGTCATCACATGGGACCAGGGGTAAAGTGTACGTCTACATGCGCATGCACATATATGCAAATCCTGGTGCCTGTTGGGGTGAAAGGAACCTCACAGCCCACAATCCTCACAGCCCACGATCCTCATGCCCAAACATGCCCTGCCTTGCTAGCAGAGACCATTTCTTCATTTCTACTGAGGATAGACTTCTCGGTGGGCACTTTCCTCAGACTTTCCTCGAGGATAGAGCTTGGGCCCACACTGGCTAATGGGTGCCATGGTCTAAATGTATGCATTGCCCACAAAGTTCACGTGCTGCAACCTAATACCCAATGTGATGGTATGAAGAGCTAGCGCTTTTAAGAGTTGACTAGGTCATGAAGGTGGAGCACTAATGGGATCAGAAGCCTCACAAAAGAGATCCAGTTGCCATCTCTTATGGTTTTTTGTTTTTGTTTTTAAAGCCACAGCAACTAACTTCAGCTATCAACTTGACATGTCTAGATTCACTCAATAAGGAGGTCTCCATTGAGGAACATCCCACAATGGATTAGTTGTGGACGAGTCTGTGAGAGATTGTCTTGATTGATGATTGATGAGGTGGTTGTGGTAGGATATGCCTCCCACTGAATGTAGCACCACACCTAGGCTTGTGGAGCTGAGCTGCACAAATAATTGCTAGCTCTGTGTAAGCATTTACATGAACCAGTGATCAGCAACCTCCATAGTTCCTGCCTTGAATTGTCCCGATTTCCCTCAGTGATGAATTGTGATGTGGGAGTGTAAGACAAACAGAAAGTTTTCAAGTTGCTTTTGGTCATGGTATTTATCACAAGAACAGAATGAAGATAGAATACAAGTCCTCAGCAGACATGGAATCTGCAAGAGCCTTTACTTCCCAGCCTCCTTAAACGTGAATAGTAAACTCACACTGTTTCAGAATTGCTTCATTGCAGAGATCTTTTATTATAACACCTTGAACAAATTAAGACTATCTTTCTTCATGGGGAGGTCAAAGGTTGGATACAACAGTCTATTGAACAAACACAGCTAAGAAGAGACAACTTTAAGGCAGGAGGTGCTGTGTTCAGAGGTGAGAGGATATAAGCAATCTAGGTTTCTCTCTGAGAATACTGTGGGAAAACAGAGCATTCCTTGTCTTTTAATTTCAAATGGATTTCCTACTAAGTAAAGTAAAATCTACAAAATGTGGCGGCCATATATTTGGGGCACATTGTGTTTTCCCCTAAGACAGTTCTGGATGCCAGAACTGACACTGCTGCATTGGGGGGACTTTGTGTCCATGTAACGAAATATCTGGGAAAATCAACTTGAGGTGGCAGACTGGTTTATCATGTTGGAAGGGCATGGTATAGCAACGCAGCTTACCTCATGGGAGGAAGAGAAAGGAAGGAAAGGAGGGAGGTAGAGAGGGAGAGAGACAGACAGAGACAGAGACCCTGCTACCAGGCTTTTTCCTTTCTTTCTTATATTTGGATCTGTGTGAGATGGTGCTGATCACACTCAGTATGGGCCCCTCTTACCTTATCCTCTCTAGAAAGGAAAATCCTTCATAGAGATCCCCTGATATAAGCTTGATTAATCTCTTAGGCTTTCTCAAACCAATCAAGTTGACAGTTGAAACCAACCAGAGCTGCTGTGCCATCCTAAGAGTAGAAAGTCAACATCCATCTGAAACTAGGGCTGTAGACTAAGGGGCCACCAGGAGGCCAGTGATCATGATGAGTCCCATATATTTTAATAAATTTCCTACAAAATGTGTATAATAAACAAAACACCAAAGCTTTAACAAAAATATAATCCCTGTCCCCATATGACTCTTTCCTCCTTAAATTACCACAGGCTGAACTCTAGCCTAAATGGTATTTGTTGAGCATTTGTACCCCTAAGTTCTAGGTCCTTAACTAGTCCTCTGTCACTGTCTTCATTGCTCAGGGGATGCACCTGACACTTAAAGAGAGAGTAAGTGATGGGATCTGGGTTTGACATCTAAGCAAATTCAGAAAGAGTCCAAGGTTGATGTTTTTACGGTCACCTTAGGAAGTGTCTTTCATTAGTGGTCTTGATGATGCTCAGATGGAAGCTAATTTAGATGCCAGAAGAAAAAGGCATGAGATTCGAACATTCTGATTTTGCTTTCAAACCTTTCCTGTCTCAAAATATGATTCCTGAACACCTACTTGTCTGGGCATCAGAGTGGGGTTATTTCTTGTCTATGAGCTTATTTATATCAATCCTGACATGGAGCCAAAAGTCATGAGTGGCCCAGCAGCCCCAAGACCTAATGTTTGACTAAAATAAACCTGGATGAATACATTTGGCATTAATGAAGGGATCATCCAGTTTCCAAGGGAAAAGGAAAAGAAATGTAACCAGTTGCTGGCAGAGAACTGGGTGGGTGTGCTAGATGGTGGGCAAGTAGGTCCTTGTGGATTTCCTCAAGTCCTTTGGGATGCAGTGTTCTGTGCCACTGCAAACTGGCACCCAGGTAGGAGGAGCCATTGTGTGCATCTCCATGTCACCCCCAAATTTTTCCTGACATGTCTGCTAAGTTTAACTTCTTGAAGGAACATGGAATTGGCAGACATTAACCAAAGACGGGGAGGCACTGTGTTTCACTCAGGGGAGGGCAGTGGTCAGACCCTCTCAGAGGTCAGCTGTACTGACTAAGAGCACAAAATAAGTGACCAAAGGAAAAGTCCCAGTGTAGAGAGCACAGAGAAGAGAAGAAAAGAAAGGCAGTGTTTTTATCGTTTCCATTGCATCTAATTTCATCAGACTTCTTTTCAAAGATCCTCTCTTGGAGTGACAGCTTGCCTGGGGGGCTTTGCAGAGTTAAATGCATCATCCCTGCTAAGGCTGTCAGTCATTCTGTACTGAAAGGGAGTCGGAGGAGACCCAGCAAGATGAGGTTCCAACCTTGGGGCCAAAGGCAGCCGCATCTGCGCACCAGCCGTGTGGACCACAATCCCTGAGCACAGCATCCCTGCTAGAGGCTCATTCTCTTCTTCATCCGAGGGTCAGATACCACTTCCTCTAGCCCTGGGAGCTTGCATGGCTTCCTTCCAGCTGCAGACTCAGCACCTTCCTGCTGTCATCAGCGGAACTGCCAGCCTCTCGCACAGCATGTCAGCCTTCTGGCACCCCAGGCACCAGAATGGTTGGTGGGAAGAAATGGAGCAGGGTGAGGGGCATCTATTTTCAGACTGACAACCCAGGTCCTCAGAAGGCAGGCCTGGCTGCTTCTTTGTCCTCTGTTCTTAAATTCTTAATCTTATGGACTGGTTACCTGCTGCCTCCAGTTATGTTTCCAGGAGCCTATTCTTGCCCTCAGATGAGTACAGGCAGCCAGGCACTTTGACCAAGGACCTACCAAGTCCAATATCTTGGTTCAAGCTCTTGAAAAGAACAGCATTTCATAGTGCATACCTTCCCACACTGAGCAATCTGCACTGAGTGTGAAGAGGAGAGACAACTAGAGACACAAAAGAACAATTCCACGGGGAGATGCATGGAGAGTGCTGCATTACACAGCAAACAGAGCGTTTCTGTGATCCTTCCCACATCCCTTCAGGTCTTCCGACTACTCCCATTCTCAGGTCATACATCACTACTGCATGATCTGCTTGCTAAGTAATCTTCCCAAAGGCTTGTGAGCACCCTCTGTTTCTATGCTCAAGAATCATGATGTCCTCAATCCCACCACAGATAGATTAGACAGACAGCCAGACAGATAGATAGATAGATAGATAGATAGATAGATAGATGGTAGATAGGTGTATAGATAGATGTTAGATGATACAGAAACAAACACACAGAGAACATAGAAGACAAGAGACATATATATATATATATATATATAGTTGATACTAATATACATATAGCTAAATGATAGGGATATATAGAAAGATAAATAAAATTTCTTTGATAGATACAGAAAGCTAAATAAATAGATGATGATATATAAAAAGGAAGGATAGGAGAAGGAATTAATTTACAAGACAGATATATTTGATAAAACAGGTCAATGGATGAATGGGTAAATGGAGGGTAGACACATAGTAGATAGTTACTCAGCTGATGAATAGATAAGGGATAGACTGATAGATATAGGTAATATTTGGCTTATAGATGCAAATATAGATAAATGAGCTAACAAGCAATAGGCAAACAGGAAGATAGAAAATGAATAAAAGTTTGTGTGAATAAAAAACTGTTGCACAAAGAGATTGATAATAGATTATTGATTGATTGATGCATATATATCAGATAGATAAAAAGGTAGATAGCATAAATGATAGATACATGGATGATGAGTAGATAAGAGATATATATTTCATCATCTCTAGAACCCAGTTACTGCATAATCTAATCCCTCTCTTGGAATTTCAATCCTCCTCCTGCCCTTCCCACCTGCCTAATGACCCCTTCGCTCTAGCCCCATCCACAGCAAAGATACTCGCCCTTGCCTCAGAAAGGGACTCTTGGGAGCCCATCTCTGAGAATGGTGTCACTAGCAGCAGGTGATTCCTGTCACTCTGCTTCCTGGTGCGCCAGGATGTGAAGAGTCTTTGTCAGCCACTCCCAGTCACTGAACCACTCTCCTCCACCTTCCCCACTCTGATAGGCTGAGTCCCTCAAAAACAGTGAGAAAAAGAAATTTTTCATTCCTTAAACTATTTCTGTCAGAAAATGTACTTACAGTAATGAAAGTATGCAAAACTCAGGCCAGTACAAAACTTGGGACTAGACCACTGAGATGTGCCAGTGGGTAAAGGTTCTGGCTGCAAAGCCTAAAAAGCCAAGGTCAGGCCTCTGGAACCCACATGGTAGAAGAACTGAGTCCAGCAAAGTGTCCCCCAACACAAACATGTGTACCCCCAAAATACACTCAAACACAATAAATAGATAAAAACGTAATATAAAACTTCAAAGGGCCTGGCACAAAATCCCTCCCATGCATGATGCTAATATATTCTACCTCTATTTTCCTACTTTTCTTTGGGCAAACAACGTAATCTCCCCATGCTCTAGTTTCCAAATGGATGCAATGGGGACATTGAAAGCATCAGATTATAGTGAAAAATTAAATTACTGACTATAAGTGGGCTTATAGAGTTCCTAATACCCTGGAAGCTGGATAGAAGAATAAGCCATTATCCTCACCATTCAACCCAACTATATTTAATTTTTAAATTCTGAAAATACGGTTGTTTCTTAGTTGCTTGTCACATTGCTGTGATAAAATAAGGAAGGAAGGGTTTATTTGGCTCCAGGTTTGAGAGGACATGGCCCATCCTGCAGAGAAGGCACAGGGACAGGAGAGGGGGACAGCTGGTCACACTGTATGCACAGGCAGGAAGCAGAGTGGGTCTGTGTGTGTGTGTTGGGGGTGGTGGTGCTGGTACTGTTAGCCTTCTCCTTTTTCTCTTTTATTAGGCTATTCACTCCGGGATCCCAGCCACCCACATTCAGGATGGGTTTTTCCTCTTTAGTTGCCTGGAAATGTTTTCATAGGCAATCTGGAGGTCTGTCTCCTAGATGATTCTAAATCAAGTTGAGAAGGAATATTGACCCTCACAGCCCCTATACTCATATTTTTAAAAACCGCCATAAAACTTAGATGTGTCTATGTTAGGTCCTTCTAGTCCCGAGGTCTTTATTGTTTACCCCAAAGTAGGCAAAAAATAAAGAATTTTATTTAGTAATTCATTCCACCCTATCTCAAAGGTGGCCCACAGGGAAGCCCTGGGTCAACCTACCTAATGCTCCAAGAAGGTGTCATATTATCCTCCCAAGGGACCCTAGGGTGGGCATGGAAATTTAGAGAGAATAACATGACAATCCGTCATTCCAAATGCTATTTATTAAGCACCTAGTGCATCCCATGTGTGTACAGCAGTTGTTTCATTTAATCCTCCAAGGGGTTGACCCGGATTAACTTTACAAAAGGAAAGCAAGCTTACTGAGGTTAAGCAGTGACTGAGCCAGGATCTCACAGTGGTTGGTGGGCAGGAATCGCAACTTGCATCTTTCAGACCAAGGGGTTCACAGCTTTAATCTTTTTGCTAAGAAGCCCTGAAAGGCTTCCAACAGGAGTTGGGGGAGTCAGTGCCTCTGAACCACTTTCAGGAAAGACACCCTCTGACACCACAAAACTCCAACCCCCAGAGACAAGGATTTTGTCAATGAAAATCTAAGCTCTTTGCTTTTCTCTTACTTAAACAAAACAAAAGCAACTAATAGACTCATTTGTAGAGCAATATTGGGTTTACAGCAGAGTGAGTGGGAGGTATAGAGACCTCCTTTGTCCCCACTGTACTAAAATGGCTTGTTTCCCTTGTGACTAGCAGTTTCTACCAGAGTGATGCATTTGCTAAAACTGATGAGCCTACATCACAGGTCATTGTCATCTTAAACCCATAATTTACAGTCAAGGCTCATTCTGTGTATTTTGTGAATTTGGATGAAGGAAGGCAGGCAGAATGCTCATGGTGATGTACACCTGTAAACCTAGCACTTGGGTGGTGGAGACAGAAGTGTTAGGAGTTCAAGGTCATGTTTGACAATCCCCAGCACGTGTTTATTGATTAAAAAATCTTCCATACTCCTTCCTCACCCATCCATCCTTCTCCCATAATCCCCGACAGCAGGGATCTTTTCATTGTCTTCAGAGCTCTGCTTTCTCCAGGGAGCTCTAGAGTGGGCATCAGGTAGTCTATCACTAAGGTGGGAGCAATAAGTTGCAATTGAGTTTTCACTCCTTTGCAAATGGTTCAGAATCTCTAAGACATATTCAACAATGGATCAGCAATCCAGACAATATGAGATAACCTTTGCTGCCACCACCTTCTTGGTGGCATTCCAGCTGAAAGCCAAGCCTTCATACAGCAAGTTCGTAATTTTAAGTTCCTAAAAGAAAATTGTGATTTCACTTCTATCATCTCAAGATTTAAAAACATTCCTAAATAATAAAGTCATTGTTTAAAATCCCCAAGGTGGGTTTGTTCTAGGGTAATATACCTACTGTGTTTCATACTACATTTTGATACACAATTATCCAAAGAAGAACCTTAGAATATGAAGCAGTATATGCTGTTTGGGTGCCAATCACAGGCAAGAAGTTCCTCAAGCTGTGGACCCAGTGGTGGCCTCCATATCCTTCAAGGAAGAAAAGAAGGAAAGGCTCTGCTGGCAGGCAGAGCACACAAGACTGGGTTTGGAGTCTCATAGAGCTGGTGTGTGTCTGAGAGCCCCATCCCTCTGTCCTTTGTGATGCTCTTTACTCTCGAATCTGGGCAAGATCAGACAGCCCACTTTTCCTCTATCCAAGTCTCATTACACATTAAACTGTATTTTCTTGATGTATTTTTGAGCTCACAGCTCCTGAAATCGAGAGGACACAAATACAGAATACAAGAACAAGGTACTTTCTAACCTAGTCGGGCTAATATGCAGGTCATACAGCATCTTAGTTTACATTACTGTTGATGTGGTTACATGCTCTGAGAAAAGCAACTTAAGAGAGACAGTTGATTTCAGTGCGCAGTTCAAGAGTGTTGTCCACCAAGCTGAGGAAGTGAAAGGAAGAGGAGCTCAAATAGCTGACCACTTCACAACCACCATCTGCAACACAGAACAATGACTTCCTGCTGCCGCTTAGCTCTGCCCCCCACCATTGACACAGCCCAGAACCCCAGACAGTGAGTGAGTATTTATCGAAATTAAGATAATCCCACATATTCCCAGAGGCCTGTCTCCCAGGCGACTCTGGATCCTGTCTAGTTGGCATTTATCCATCACATAAAGCTGCTGAATTGTGTCCTGCTGGTAAAGAAGTTCTCTTTAGCCCCTCTAGCTGTGAATGTGAACATGATCTGTTCTACGTTCTCCGAAACAGGAACTTTGTTGATGCCATTCTTTCAAGGATCTCAAGATGAGACCTCCCTGTATTAGAGTGAGCTCTGATTTCTGTCACTGGCGATTCCTGCCAAAGAGCAAGAGATTGAGGAAGAAAGAAAGAGGGCCACATTAAAACAGCAGCAGAGCCCGGACGCAGGCTGCCACAAACCAGGGATCCCCGGACACACCAGCTGGAAGAGCTAAGCTTGGGGTTCTCCTCTAGGGCTGTTACAAGGACCTGCCCACAAGATCAGTGACCCTGAATTCCTGCCCTTTAAAACCATGAAAGAATTGGTGGTAATGGTTTGAAGCCATTGTGTTCAAGGCAGTTTGGAACAATAATCACAGAGAAGGAGTATCTGCTTTAGCAATGGTCTGAAAGGAACCCACGGCTCCCTTCTGTTGTCAGGACTCGGGCTCCAGTACAAACTGGCTTCTGGGGCCATCCTGTCTCTGGCAAGTTCTCACCACAAGGTTGGAAAAGGCTCCCAGCAAGTCAGCCTATCAGCTCACTATCCGAGACATTCACAGTATGCTCCTTGGCCTGGCTTGGCAATGTTCTGCCTGTGAACTATCTCCTTAATCACTGGGGATTTTTTGGTTGAAGGAATCAAAGACTGGGTCCTGAACTCTCAGCCTTAGTGAGAGCTGGAGACAAGTTGACAGCAAGGAGGGAACAGGAGGACTTGGTCCTCTGTGCAGAGGGGAGGGGAAAGGAGACAGGTGATGGAGACGAAGCAGAGAAAGGAGGCATCTCTTTGCAGTCCATGTGGGTGGAGCTACAAGGGGCTCAGAGAAATCGATACAGAAAAGAAGTGGTCCTTAAAAAAGCCTGGGAAACTTGGTGCCAAAAGCACATAGAATTGGTTACCATGAGAGAAAAACCAAGGTGTTCCCTGGGGATCAAACCTAGAAATGTGATTTTATTTCAACTTTGCCGTCACCTCTGCGGGGACACGCTTAAAGGAAAATTCTTAGACAATCCAAACTCACCCTACGGGAAATCCACTCAAATTCCA